>CAUYLG010003911.1:0-34770 GCA_963573385.1 Cacajao melanocephalus
CTCCCTGGTTGCAAAAACTTATAAATAAGAAAGGAACATGGCGTTGACCTAGAAAGATAGATAGGTGGGTTTCCACATGAGTTAATGAGGCCAGAGTTAATATTAAGTGGACCACTTAACATGGCTCTGACCCCAAACCACGGAGAGAGTGTGGCTGACTGCTAAGAAAGTAACTCAAGTCACGAGCCCTTTCTAATAATATCACATTGACAAAATGTGTTGGGCACAGACTAAGTGCCAGGCATTGTACCACGTATTGAGGTTTCAACAAAGCAGTAGGAAAAGATCTCTGCCTCCAATCCAGGGTGTGGGTGGAGTCATCTGTGATATTAAGGGCTAAACTTAGAGGTCTGAGGACGTGCATGAAAAAAGAATTCTTCACTGCGTTGGTGCAATCAGGGGAGATTAAGACCCAAAGTTTGAGTGATCCAAGTCAAGGAGGCAGGGAAAGGGTGGAGGCACCTCAGGGAGAGAGTTCTCCATGTACAAAGACCCAGAGGTAAGACAGAACTCACTTTACTTACAGTAAAGCTGTATTTCCTGGTGTGGAGTCGGGGCTAGCAGCAGCATCATCTCCTGGGAACTTGATTAAAATTCAAATTCCGGCTGAGCACGGTGGCTCACTTCTGTAATCCCAGCACTCTGGGAGGCCGAGGAGGGTGGATCATGAGGTCAAGATATCAAGACCATCCTGTCCAACATGGTGAAACCCCATCTGTACTAAAAATACAAACATTACCTAAGTGTGGTGGTGCACACTTGCAGTCCCAGCTACTGGGGAGGCTGAGGCAGGAGGATCGCTTGAACCCAGGAGGCAGAGGTTGCAGTGAGCCAAGATGGTGCCACTGTACTCCAGCCTGGAGACAGAGCAAGACTCCATCTCAAGAAAAAAAGAAAAAAAGGAGATTCCCAGGCACTACTATAGTCTTGACTTAAGAACTCCTTCACAGCAAAAGAAACTAAAGAAGGTGGAACCCAGCAATCTGTGTTTTGACAAGCTCTCCAGGTGGCTCTAATTCAAGTTTAAGCTCAAAAAACACTGAGTACAGAATTTCATGGTTGAGTGGTCACAGGTGTGGTTGGAGAGAAGGGTGGGAACCAGATCATGAGAAGTTTGATATGATTGAAATTTTATCTTCAGGGTAACGTGCTTTAGAGGAGCTTTAATAAGAGCAGTGACATGACACTCGGATTTTCGCTTCATAAGTGTTCCTCAAAATTGCTGAGCTTGTTACTACTTCTAAGCCTTTGTGTTTGCTCTTGCATTTGCCTGAAACACCCTACCTCCAGATTTTTAAAATGTGAACTCCTCTTTATTGAGATCTCAGTTCAAATGATACTTCCTCTGATCGCCCCACAGCAAGTGGTCCTTCTGCTTCCCTCTTCCATCAGCTTGGTTTATTCCTGTAGCTCTTATCCGCATCTGCAGTCATCTTGTTTAGTATGTGGCGGAGGGAGAGAATTATGAAAAATACCTAATGCATGCGGCACTTGAAACCTAGATGACGGATTGATAAGTGCAGCAAACCACCATAGCACAGGTATAACTATATAACCTGCACATTCTGCACATGGACCCCAGCACTTAAAGTAAAATAAAGTAATAGAAAAAGAAAATGTGGTATAAACGTTACGTATACACTTTGGAATACTATTTGGTCTTTTAAAAAACAATCCTCTCATTTGTGACAGCATTGATAAAACTGGAGGACATTATGTTAAGTGAAATCAGCCAGGCATAGAAAGACAAATATCAATACATAGTCTCACAGATAATATGGAATTCAAAAAAAGATGAACTCATAGTAGACAGGGGAACGGTGGTTCCCAGGGACTGGGCTTGGGCTGAGAGATGCTGGTCAAAGGGTACTCAATTTCAGTAAGGAAGAATAAGCTCAAGAGATCTATTGTACAACATGGTGACTATAGTCAATAACAATGCACTGTACTCTCAAAAATTGCTAGGAGATTAGATTATAAATGTCTTCACCACAAAAATAGGTAAGTATGTGAGGTAATACATATGTTAATTAGCTTGATTTAGCTATTTTACAATATGTATGTATTTCAAAACAACATGTTGTACATGATAAATAAATACAATTTTTAATTGTTGATTTAAAAAATTTTTAGAGTACAAGGTTTCTTTCTGCAGTTATAATGTTTTATAAGATGCTTTCACACATCTCTGAATATACTAAAAAACATTGAATTGTATACTTTAACTGGGTGAATTGTATGGCATGTGAATTATTTCTCAATGGTGTTTTTTAAAAAAGATTTCCTAGGAGATATATGCCAAAAAATGACCCTAGAAATAAAATAACTACTAATATTTACAAAGTGTTTATGATGTGGTGGGCACTGGGCCATCTGACAAAAGCTTACTGTTTGCTATGCACCAGGCACTACTTTAAACCCTGAGAGACAGCAAGAAAAGAAACACATTTTTTGCCTTTATGCAACTTAGTTTTGCGCGGAGAGAGCTAGACGATGACTAAATATATATTAAGTGGTGATAACTTAAGAAAAACAATAAAGCAAGACAAATATATAAAAGTGACAGAGAGCTGCCATTTTGCAGGAGCACAGGAAAGTTTTGCTGATAAGCTGATATCTTTGCAGAGACAGACCTCAAGGAAGCAAGACCTGGGAGGCAGAGGTTTCAGAGCATTAGGAGCAGCTGGATGCAAAGGCTTTGGGATGTGGACATGCTTGATGTGTCATAGGAAGAGCGATCAAAGGGGTCAATGAAGCCTGATGAAGTTAGCGAGAAGGAGGATGGTGGGAGAGGTGGTCAGCAAGAAGGCAGGGGCTTCTGAGGGGCAGTGGGACTTTACAAACATCTAGTGCAAGGGTCTATCTCACTCCAGTTGATAGACCCGCCCTTCATCCTACAACACTTAAAGGGCATCTTCCCACCTTCTCTGCAATATCTGAGTGTCCCAACATATGGTTTGGGCAAACACAGTCTAATCTAAGCTTTTCCAAACTGTGGGCTGCAACATAGTGCCACAGTGTCATGAAATTAATTTAGTGGGTTGAACCAGCATTTTAAAAAATGAAAAAATAACCCAATGCAAACAATTATATATGTATGCCTGTGTGTGTGTGTGTGTGAAAGAGAGAGAGAGAGACAGAGAGAGAGACAGAGAGAAAGAGGAGATGTGCTAGTTGTGATGTAAAATGTATTTCTTACTGAGGGACACATCAAAATATTTGAAGCTGACTCTAGTCCATTCCGCCCTTGCACAGCCCCACTGGAGCACACACCCCATGCACACATCTGCACCAAAAGGCACCTTGGCTGTTGATTTGTGTGTAGCCTCCTATATAGGCTGTCAACAATTTAAGTGATCCAAAAGACGAACTTGCCTGCAGCTACAGAACCAAAAAGGTCTTCTGTGTTAATTGAGACGTTTACTCTAAGCAAGGCAGCAATTACATTGCAACGAACGTTTGTCTTTTTGCTTTTGTTGAGTTATCGTAGATCTTGGTCTGCAGAAGAATCGCCTAGACTCAGCCAATGATATCCCTCTGAGTTCCCATATGCATGAGGGGTGGGGGGTGTGTGCTGGTGGCTCCCTCTCAAAAAAGGACAGACCCCTCAAAAGTGGAGTTTTATTGGAGTCAGACAGGTGTAAACTCCAATCCTGATGCTGCCACCTCCCAATTGTGTGACCTGGACAAGTGACATCATTCCTTTGTGCCTCAGTTTCCCATTCTGCAAAATGGGGATAATAGTACCTACCTCATAGGATTGTTATGGGTTAAATAAAAATAAAAGCTGATAACTAATAGCACTTGACTATGCATGTTAATCCAGTTAATTCTCATTACTACCCTGAGAGGCGAAGAACCTATTATCCCCCATTTTACAGATGAGAAAACTAAGGCCAAATAGATTCAGTAACTTGCCTAAGGTCACAAAGCTGGTATGTTATGAGAGCTAGGTTTTAAACCAAGGCAGTTTGATATCAGAGCCCACCCTTTCATATTCCACATTTTGTTTACTTCAATGAGATAATGTTGGTGACAATGCCTGGCACACAGAGGTGCATAAATTATTTATTCAACACTTACATAGTGCTTACTAAGTGGTGCTTATACAGTGCTTATTAAACACATCTATAGATATTATTTCATTTAAGCCTCACAACAACCTTAGGAGGTAAAAGTTATTGCTGTCTTCATTTTATAGATGAGAAAATTGGTACACAGAGAGGTTAGATAACTTGCACAGAGTCACTCAGCTGAAAGCAGAGTGAGGATGCATGACCAGACAGCCTGGATGTGGAGTCTAAAAGCCTAACCACTTTACTATGCTGCCTGTCATTTCACTGAGCAAGATGTGGAACTGAGAGGGCCTAGGTAGAGGAGGAAAGCAGAAGGAGTGCAGCCCATCACTCTTTCACTCATTCATTCATTCATTTATTCATCAACCACGTGGCAGTCCAGCTCTGAATAGGGCTCTGCTAGGTGTGCAGATACCAAGATGAAAATGTCTCAGGGAACTAGACAAGAATGGAAGAAAAAGCATAAACAACTTTTCATGTTATTAAATACTCCTGTATACCAGTCGTTTCTAAGATATATTCATCTGAACATATCTTAGAAACTGCTGGTATAGAGGAGAATTTAATACATGACCACTAATTCCATGAGATCTCAATAGCTAAAGTGTTGATATATTCCCCAAAAGTTTCCAAGAAAGAAAAAAAAGAGAGAGAGGAAAAAAAATAAAAGAAAGGACAAGAAAGGAAAAAGAGGTTTGATTACTTCTGCAGTGGGACCCCTAGGAACGTGCAATGTGTATTGTGAATTTCAAAAAAAAGAAAAAAGGTGCTAGAGTATGTAGTAGCTCGCACGCTTTGTTGACCAAGGAAGGTATCATCAAATCCTCTGGCAAGTTTGTGGTCCCACTGGCTAAGTCTGAGTTCTCCTAAAAATAGATCCCGAGGCAAGGATGTAAGATCAAGTCGTTTATTTGAGAGGTGCAAGAAACAGCAGTAGGTGAGGGAGAGAAGTGAGGTGAGGGAAGGTGCACTTTCAAGCCAGCTACCACTGTGAGCAACTAGAGATTAATTCCAGTGAGAATTAGGGTAAAACGCACACCTCAGGATTATCCCATTTGAAGGGAACGGAACTGGAATATTTATAGACAAGAGTTTCTCAACCTCAGCATTATTGATGTTTAGGGCTATATAATTCTTTGTTACAGGGCTGGCTGTCCTATGCATTACAGGATGTTTAGCAGCATCCCCAACTTTCCACACTCATGACAGCAAAAAACATCTTCAGGCATTGGCAAACTTTCACCTTCAGTTGAGAAGCACTGTTATAGATCAGTTCCTGCCAGTCACTGGTTGAACGATATTGGAGAAAGGGATGTTATTTCATCAGGGAAGGCAAACAGAAGTTCAGTGGCCAGAGAAAGCCTTCAGGCAAAGAAGTCAGGTGCTGGCAGTTGGAAGCCTGCTAAGCATACACCGAAATAGTAAGGGTGGGGAAATGGGTGAGGCACTGACCATGTACAGCTCCCCAGCACAGTTTGAGAAACACTCTTCCATAGGACCATTTTTGCAACTTACGAAACTCTATCACATGGACAAAAGAAAATGTATTTAGCCAATCACTTGCCGCTAAACATACAGGTTAATTCTGATTTTTTAATATTATAAATAATAGAATAATCAATATCGTTATAGCTTTATCTCTGCCCATATTTATGTTAATCTAAGATAAATTCATAACAGTTGAGTATATAATTCAGAGTGTGAATATCTTTAATTCTTCTATATTATTAATTGCTCTCTTGTCAGTAGTATATGAGAATATCCACTTTCTTACACCCACACCAGTACTAGGTATTATATAGTTTTTTCCCGTTGCCATTTTGGTAAGCCAAAATGGATGTGTGTTTTATTTGCATTTCACATAAGTGCGGGCTATTCATACTTCTTATTTTGTAAACTACAAGTCTCAGGCTTTGTCCATCACTCCACTGGAGGGCTGGATTTCGAGGCTGGGGGAGGTGTTCTCTCCCAGCAGATAAGACGCCTTCTTGGAGCTTTGCTTAGTCTCCTAGGCCTTCCCATTATCCTATTGCCAGGAGTAATTGTCAACTTCTGGCATAATTAATTGTGAACATGAATCAGCCCAGTCGACTCACTAATTAATTCTGATCCCTCCTGAATGAGACACTTTGAATTCCCCACCTCTAGGACACATTTTTCCAGACCAACTAGGGCTACTCAGGGCTTGAAGCTTCTGGTACTAGATCCTGCCCTCCACTGTATGGGTCTAGCTGCCTCAGATCCCCCTTCTTATCTTCAAAAAGTATGGGGAAATGGGGAAATTCCACCACCCAAAAATCAAGTTAAAACTGATCATTTATGTAGACTCTTTGCTGTCAAGAAGGGGAGCACAAATCTCCAGTCTCTAAGTGAAGGCTACACATAGTGACTCCCTTCCCAGAAAATACAGTATGGAAAGGGTGGGGCAAGAGTAACTTTACTGTTGAGAAGCCTGACAAGCAGTACCTCAGTTGGGTGATCAAGTTCAATATCAACAGTGATAAATCATTTTGATAGCATGTACCCTTGATACGACACAAGAAAGCGGCACCTTAACTCGCTGCTCTTCTTCCCAAAAACCCATTCCCCCAGCCTAATCATGAGAAAAACATCAAATTCCAACAAAGGGGCATCCTACCAATACTTGACCAGTACTCCTCAAAACCGTCAAAGCCATCAAAAGCAAGGCAGGTCTAAGAAATTGTCACATCCAAGAAGAGCCTAAAGAGAACCTGGTGAGTAACTGCGAGGAGGAACCGGGCCTCCTGCCAGCAGTCAGCACCAGCTTGCCAGTCACACGGATGGATGAACAACCTTGAGAGTAGATCCTCCAGTCCTTGTCAAGGAAAAGACATTAGCCAAAAATATAGAAATCTAAATAACCTGTGACTTTAATAATAATGTATCAATATTCATTCATTATTTGTGAGAAATGTGCCATAGTAATATAAACAATTAATAAGGTGGGAAATTGAGATGGGAGATATGGGAACTCTCTGGAATACCTTCACAATTTTCCTGTAAATCTAAAACTATTCTTAAAAAAAAAAAGCTCTAGTAACAAAAAAAACACTTTTTGACGATAGAATAATTTTGTATCAAGAGAAGGCAATACCCAGACAGCTAAGAATGTAGCCTACAACTGAAGTGGGGCCCAACTCATGGTCTCGCTCAGAGGAACTGTCTCTTGTGGAACTTCAGATGAGCACTGGGTTGTAGAGTCTGAAGACGGGAATGCAAGCCCTTCATCTATGTGACCTTGAGCAAAGTCACTTGGGCTCTTTCAGGCTGTCATCATCTGTAAAGTGGGACCAAGAACACTCACATACTTTCCTGAGATGCTGTAAGGTTACTCATAATAGCAGGTACCATTTACAGAGCACTTACTAGGTGCCTAGCACTGGAAAACTTTATCATCTCAGTTATTTCGTATAGTACTCCTATGGGGTAGCTACTATTCTTAATCCCATTTTACAGATAAGGAAAATGAGGTTAACTAAGATGAAGCAACTTGTCCAGGGCTATATGGGTAAGAAGTAACAAAGCAAAGACTTGATGGCAGGCTTTCCCCAGAGCCCATGCACCTAATAATGACACTATGGTTCCTTTAATCAAGAGACATGAGCCTATATGCTCAACAAGAACAGAAATTGTAGCCTATTTAGTTCACAGCTATATTGCCTTTCCTGGGCACATAGCAGGTGCTCGGTAAATATTTATTAAGTGATTCAATGTTGAGGAAGTGAGTAAATGGATGGGGAAAGTTTATAAACTGTGGAAGAATATATTTTTATAATAATTACCATTTGTATTAGTGATCCATTGCACCACCCCAAACTTGGTGGTTTAAAGCAATGATAATCATTTATTACCTCTCACTCTTTCTGTGGGTCAAAAATTTGGTTCTGCTTTGGGGTCTCTCACGTGGTTGATGTTGGCTAGGGCTACAGTCATCTGAAGCTTGACAAGAACCAGAGGATCTGCTCTCAAGGTTGTCCATCCATATGACTGCCAAGCTGGTGCTGACCGCTGGCAGGAGGCCTTGGTTCCTCTGTATATGGATCTCTCCACAGGCCTGCTTGAGCATCATCACAGCATGGTGGCTGGCTTTCCCCAGAGCAAGCAATTCCACAGACCATGAAAGAAGCTGCAGTCTTTCTTCTGACCTATCCTTGGAAGTCACACATGTTCTACTGGTCCGATGGTGTAGCCCTCATTCAAATGAGGAGGAAACTACAAAAACCCATAAATGCCATGTGGTAAGGATTACAGGTGGCCATCTTGGAGGCCATCATTCATCTCTTAGACTTGAGTCTTGAAGTTGAAGTTCTCTGAATTGCACTTCCAATCTCTAATTGAGATAAAGACAGAAATACCTCACTTCTTCCCAGCTCATCCCTTTAAGACCAGAACAAGCTTATGCAAGGGAGATAAGGGCTATCAATTTACTGCCAACAAATCCTTTTTGTTTAATCCAAACACATAATTTCTGATGCTATATCTTGGTACCCAGTCAATCTCCTCCCGACTTGGCCATGGTAGCTTCTCATCTCTACTCCTGTTCCTCATATGGACACATGAAAATGGTTCTAAAAGCGGGGCAATGAAGGTGTGACATCCTTGGATTGTTGAGGCTAATTCTAGCGGAAATGCATTCTGAGCGAACTGAAAAATGGAAAGAGATTGTCTCTGAATCCTTTTTCCTCTCAGTCTCTCATCCTAACTATCTTTCAGTAGACCCTGTCTTCATCCTTCATCACCCTGGCCCATTTCCTTCTGGACAGTATGTCTCACTGTTCTAGGCTTTGTGTGTCTCCTTAGTGAAGCAATGGCATTGTCAGTCATTGACACTTTAGTATGAATTATGTCCTGTAACTCCAAGTCCTGTACTCTTTGCTTGATGGCAGTCATGACTTCCACTGTAATATACCATCATGTTTTATTTTGTTAACTATCCCAGAGCGGCCAAAGAAGAAGCAGTTGGCTAAGTAGAGGACTTCACGTATGTTGCCACCTCAACTTCCTTGCTTCCTTGACTTCTCTGGCCAAGGCTTTCTTCAGCTGTGCTCTGGGTCACCAATATAGAACATAGAACTTATACTGGTTATCTGCTTTTTCAGAACTACCATCTGTTCTTCTCTGCCCTGCCCTGTCCCTAGGAGGCTGATTTCTATGAACTACATGAAGGTGCAGCCTTGTCCTCTGGCTTTCAGTTGGGTTACAGCAATGAGACACGGTAGCAAGAGAATAGGTGGGGAAGGAGGGGGAAGCTGTTTCTTCTGCCTGCTCCCTCCCTGCCAGGCTATAGTTTTGGCAATGGTCGTTTGCCTACCTATGGCCATGGCTCCTATCAGGTGAGCTCCCTTGCACAACCACAGGTCATGTGGAGGGTTCCAGAAACACCACTCCTTTCCTGGCCCCTTCAGATCTGGTGTGTTAGTAGCTCCCCTCTGATGCCAGCCCCTCGGTGCTTTGCCATTCCTTGGTCGTCTCCTTGAGTGTGCCCCTATCCCTGCCTCTGTAAATAGATCAGCAAACTCTTCTAGTCTCTTTTGAGTGTGCCATCTGTTTCCTGCTGGGACCCTGATGAATACAGATCACCTTCCTGGTCCCCACTTGCCTCTTTGTTCTCTTACTTGGCAACGACTTCAGAAATATCCTCCCAAACTCCAGAATGTAGCAGCCACATCAACCAAGTGTTAAGAAGCTTTGCTGAAGCACTGGGGCCTGCAGAGAGGGTACATTAGAAGGTGAATAAGGTAAATGCTTCAGGTGAGATGTGTTCCAGCTGCTGAATGTGGTGATATTGAGAGAGACAGAGTGCAGTGGAGTGGAAAGGGAAATTGGGCTCACCTGACTGTGAAGCTTGGTCCTCCACTCAAATGGAGGCAACTGCTGCTTTCTTTAACCTCATTCTGCAGAAACAACTGCTATAGGTGATAGAGAAGGTACATCTAGAGCAGAGAATCTCTATCATTTAGGGAAGATTCCAGAGCCAAAGATAAGAGATGCAGGGGGTTAAAACCAGCCATCTTCATATCCTCACTTTAAAAACATAGTGTATGCCATGGAATACTATGCAGCCATAACAAAGGATGAATTCATGTCCTTTGCAGGGCCATGGATGAAACCAGAAACCATCATTCTCAGCAAACTGACACAAGAACAGAAAACCGAACATTGCATGTTCTTACCCATAAGTGGGTGCTGAACAATGAGAACATACGGACACAGGGAGGGGAACATCACACACTAGGGTGTGGGGTTGGGGAGCTAGGGAAGGAGTAGTGAGGGGTAGGGGGATTGGGGAGGGATAGCATTAGGAGAAATACCCAATGTAGATGACGGGGCAATGGATGTAGCAAACCACCGCCATGGCATGTGTATATCTATGTAACAATTCTGCACAATCTGCACATGTACCCTAGAACTTAAAGTATAATAAAACAAATACATATATACAGTGTATAAATAGAAAATTTGAGGTGTGTGAGGCCAATATGTCAAAAGATGACTGACAATGAAAACACAGTTTGCTACTTAAAATTCCCAAGAGGAGGGTGCATGCCGGAGGGTGCGTGCCGTTGGGCAGAGGGGGGTACACAGAGAAGCATTAAAGTTGGTCAGGAGGCAGAGGGAGAGAGGGGAAATTGTGGGCCAGAGACTTTGTTGTGGTATCCACAGGCAGGAACAAGTAAAGCTGGGTAAGCAGGCTTATTATTGGCTAAATTTGAATAATTTCAGCAGTCTCTGGGGCATAGGGGCTGTCCCTAGTTGTGTGGTACCTGGCCCTGGTAATTATAGCAGTTACCCCAGAGTATGAGAGCCTGATAAAGGAGGTGGTTGGAGTGTGGTTGCTGGTGGTTGGTTTGCAGATTAAAAGCACACTCAGTATCCTAGTTGTTTACTACCTCTAGTAATTGGCTAACCCTGGGAGGGGCAGTCCCTCAAGGGTCAGCAAGACCACAGAAGTCAAAGCATCAAAATACAGAAAATAAAAGGCATCATTAATACACCCCAGGATTACTTTTCCAAGGCTCTTGCACCCCGAATGGAACATCTAGATTTGTTGAAAGGCAGCCAGGGGCCATACAATATTTTAGACACGGAAACAGTGGCATAATATAGAGAGTAGGGTCCAGGACTCATCAGGCTCAGTGGAAGCTCTGATGGACAGGCTCACTCTTATTGAGTAAGCTGCTTTGCTGCCACCTCAAACCCCATCTTCTCTTTCCTCTGTCCACCCAGCAGCGATGGATAGTCTTATGTTTGGGGTCTCCCAGCATCCATGTGTCCTTTCCTAATGGTACCCTGACCATCCTTTCTGAAGCCAGCATGCCCCTCTTCTCAGCCACATGATTTGGGTTGACTGGCTTGAGCCCATCAGTATTGCCCACTTCCTGGTCACACAATTGGTTTAGGGATAAATATATGTAGCCAGTCTCAAGATCCATGAGTTATCGGAACATGTTTGCAGAGGTTCTTAGGGAAGAAAAGCTTTCTCTCTTTTCCACAAGCACTACCAGAAAGAACTGTCCCTCACCCCTCAGACAACATGGTGGAAAGAACTCTGACAACCATTCTATGGGTACACAAAGAAATCCTGGAGCCTGGGAAGTCACAAAGTACCTGAATTCTTGGTGACATCCATTGTGCTGCTACAATAAAGCCAGCCTGCATCTTGATGCACCTCTGGACTTTTCAATTACCCTAGGCCATAAATTCTCCCAATTGTTTAAGTAAGTGTGAATTGACTTTTATGTCAATTATAACATAAAGTCCTGGCTGATGCACCATCCACCTCCAAAATCCAGCTCTGAATGATTCCTCACCCCCGGCTGCGGCCCCAGAGCTATTCTACTCCTCCCCGATGCTTCCCTCCTATTGACGCCTCCAGCTTGTGCTTGGTGGGGACTCTCCTTTCGAAGACTCTTGGGGACATGTCCTATCCACATATGACCAGCACCTACCTCTGGCTTAAACTCCTTCATTGTTACATAACTAAGTGTGTACCTTTCTAGTTCTGCCTGCTGTACCAGTGATCCTCATGAACAAGGATGATGTTTGGGGTGATGGAATGTCACTAAGGGGAAGGAGCGCTGGCTGGGAGTTAGGTCTTGGTCCTAACCAAGGTCAGACGAAGGTTTCTGACCTTCATCTACTGTGTGACTTGAGCTAGGTTCCACAAGCCTCTCCATGTTCTTATCTAAAAAATGAGAGTTGGAACAAGATTTGTAGGTTTTCAATCATGTTCTTTGAGGTCCTAGCATTCTAAATGGTCGTCTCCAGGGTCTCTGCAGAAAAATGGGGATTGACTAGAGATGTAATGCCCACCCACATTCTCTGCTCAGTTTCAACCACAGCTGGTTAATGAAAAAAATTAAAAGCCACTAGAGAAAATGATACCTAAGAGCTTAGGGTAATCATCGAGGCTGCTTCTCGAGAAATTCTGGTTCTCTTTCCAGGCACATGTTAGGATTACTGTGCTTCACCCTTTTGAATTTAGGTATTGCCATTTGCTTCTTTCAGCTAATAAAATGTAAGTACAAGTGATATATGCCACTTTCAGGTAAAAGCTTTAAAAGAGAGCATGCAATTCAGCATATCCCCTTTTCCCTGCTATGAAAATGATTGTGAAAACACATCAACAAGAAGCCTCCATTAGCCTACTTACCTGAAAAGCTTTGATGAGCAAAGACACCCCCCTTCCTTTGTCGCACTACATGAATGAGAAATAAAGTTTTGTTATGTCAAGACTCTGAGATTTGGGGTTATCTGTTACTATAGCAACACCCAGACTATCCTGACTGATACACAGATGATGAAACTGGGGCTCCAAGAGGTTAAGTAAATTGCTCAGATTCCCACAGCTAATAAGTGGCATGATCAGGACCCGTAGTCAAACCAATAATAATAATTGCCTCCATTGCATATAAGAATTGAACCCAGTCATGTGCTGAAGCCAGCTCCTACCAGCTCATGAGAGCTGACTGTGGGTATCTCTTCCCAAGTTCATATTTAGTGACTTCATAAGGTAGCTTGAAACTGACCATGGTGGTATTTATACCATGGATATGAGCACAGGCTACAATTCAGGGCTTTTCTGTGGGAGTCCTAATGCACTAAATTTGTTCAGGGAAATTCCCAGAAGCTCATCCAGGACACCTTTTGGGGTTCTGTAAAGTAGATTTTATGAATGAGAAAGAATCTGCAGTGAGACTAGCACCGAGCAATGGAATCACAAATTGAGTTGTTAAGAGAAAGAAGAGAGAAGGTGCTCTGCAGGGTGGCTAAAATCTATGCTATGAGAGCAAGAGGAAGAAAAAAATCCAGTGGAGGAAGTCTTTCAATAAAAAGAACAGAGCTTTTAATCTTTGCAGCACACATTTTGTCGAGTCTGCATAATTCATGAAACACAAGAACATTCGGAGGACAGCTGAAGTTCAGGACAGAAGATCAAGTTAACAAGATTGGCTTTGGGGTAAAACAAGTGGATGGGGGCTTGGCTGTCAGAACTGACCTATATTTCTCTGTGTTTACTCTTCAGCAGGAACTGTCACTGTTCATTCATCACCCTGGCTCAGCTGCACCCGAAGTCCAGTTTTCCCTACGGGCCTTTGGACCCGGAACCACAAAGACGGCTATTGTGTTGGGTTCTGGTCACGGTTCCTACATATCCACACCACTGTATTCATTGATAATGATAGTGACTCTGCCACTTACAGGCAGGGTAACCTTGGGCAAGATATATTACTCTCTAAGCCTCAACTTAGTCTTCTGTAAAGTGGAGCTGATAAGAGCTCCTAAGTCATAGGGCTGCAATGCACAGTGCCTGGAACATAGTAAGTACTTAATAAATTAAGTACTTAATAAATATTGGTTATCAACTTTTAGTACTATAATAATTACAATATCTAACAATGCCAGCACATTTTAAGAGCTTTGCTTAAAGTACATTTTTTATTTTCTTTTTTTTTATTGTACTTTAAGTTCTGGGGTACATGTGAAGATCATGTGGGTTTGTCACATAGGTATACACATGATATGGTGGTTTGCTCCCTCCATCCCCCCATCATCTATATTAGGTATTTCTCCTAATGCTATCCTTACCCAATCCCCCCAACTCCCTGCTATCCCTCCTCTAGCGCCCCCACCCCTCAACAGGCCCTGGTGTGTGATTGTCCCCTCCCTGTGTCCATGTGTTCTCATTGTTCAACACCTACTTATGAGTGAGAACACGTGGTGTTTGGTTTTCTGTTCTTGCATCAGTTTGCTGAGAATAATCATTTCCAGCTTCATCCATGTCCCTGCAAAGGACATGAACTCATTCTTTTTTATGGCTGCATAGTATTCTATGGTGTATACATGCCACATTTTCTTCATCCAGTCTATCATTGATGGGCATTTACATTTTTTAATTCTCACAGCAAGCTTATGAGGTAGGTACTATTATTGTCACTATTTTCCTGATGGGGAAACTAAGGCAGGAGAATGAATGTCATTTGCACAGAGTCACAGTAAGTGGTAGAATGAAGCAGTTATGGAGCCTCTGCTAAGTGTCAAGCAGTTTATAAACATTACCTCATCTTCGCCTAGACAACTTTGAGAGTTAGGGATTATTGTTTCCATTTTAAAGATGAAGAGATGGAGGCTCACAGAGTTAAATTAGCTAAGCCTAGGATACCAAGCAAGTAAGCAACAAAGTGGGAATGCAAGCCCTAGGTCGGCTTGTGTCTTAGTGCTGGTTTCATTCAACCATCCTTTATTTCCGGAAATAAAAGCAGCCATACTTATTAAGGCTAATTCACATTTATTTTATTTAAGATATTCAAGGCACTAGGCTAAGCCTTCTACAAGCATTCTCTTCTATAATTATCGCCACAGTCCCAGGTGGTGGGTATTTATCTTCATTTGACAGAGTTGGAAACTGAGGCATATAGAGGTTCTACTTGGCCAAGGTCATAGAGCTAGAAAGTGGCAAGTTTGGGAATGACTCCAGACCCTCTTCTCATAACCTCTGGGATGTATTCTGCCAAGCTATAGAGTTGACAGACATCCTCCACCTGCCATGAAATCCCAGGTCCTCTCATCCCTTTGACCAATATCTAAGTAGGTGTGCTGGTGAGGGGATGGTTGGGAGGATAGGTACTCAAGAATTAGAGAGAAATGTTGGGGGAGGGGGCAAAGTTAGGGCTAAACCTGAGGGATAGAAAGCTAAACCAGTGGCCAGGCAGCTCTCCGTCCCCTTCACCTCCCTGCCCCAACCTCCCAGAAGGAATCCTAGGATCTTGCTAGGTGCATCCTGGAGGTCATGAAACTGCCACTTAAAGCAGGCCTAGGGAGTTTTAAAAATAATAATAATAATAATAATAATAATAATAATAATAAAAAAAGAATCCCTTGGTCTCCTTGGAGACACCATGGATCTCCCTGTGCTCCAGAGAGAGCAGTGGGATCTAGGCTGGGGACTGGCAGAGGCGAGTGGGAGGCCCCTCCTCAGCTTTCTTGACTAGAAAGATTAAAAGAGAACCTTCTGAAATGACAAAATAGAGGTCAGTGGCTGCCAGCTGGATGGACTTACAGGCAGTGTCTGATAGAGTCAAGACAGGAGCTGGAGGAACACTCACCTCCATGAACACCATCTCCATGGGAGGTTTGACTTGGAGGTGACCCAGAGGCAGGGGTCCCACCCTAGGAGGAAATTTCATGTGTTCTGCAGGTGCCAGACTGAATGTCAATGTGGAGAAGAAATCAGTCCTGCACTGAGCTCACCCTCTGCAACCTCCAGACATGTTCAAGATGACTGCTGTGTCTCTTTCTGGCTTACATGCCTCAAAGGGCTCCCTGGTGTCTGCATGAAGCCTCAAAGTTCCTCATGTGACCTCTGGGACCCTGAGCAATCTGGCCTCGCCTACCTTCCCAGCTTCATCTCACCCTTGTCCTGCATCATTCTAGAAAAGCTGCCCCTACATGCAGGTACCTGCCTACCCTGATCTATTTCTCAGCTCCTGGACAATGTTCAGTTTCTCTGCTCCTGGACTGAGCCCCTGCTTCCTGGAGTGCCCTTTCCCTGTTCCCTCTCACTGGCCAGTAGGGTCCAGGAGGACCCTAATCACCCTTTAAGATTCACCCCAGACTTCCCATTCTTGCTCTCCTCCCCCAGTGCTGAATTAGGTGCTGTATTAGTCTCTGAGGACTGCTGTAACCAATTACCACAAACCGCTGCCTTGAAACAAGAGAAATGTATTATCTCTCAGTTCTAGAGCCTAGAAGTTTGAAATCAGGATGGCAGTAGGACCATGTTCCCTCAGAGGCCCTAGGGAAGAATCTTGGCTTGCTTCTTTCTAGCTTCTCGTGGCTACTGACAAACCCTAGCATTCTTGGGCTTGTGGCTATGTCATTCCAGTCTCCGCCTCTGTCTTCAAATGGCTGTCTTCTTTCTGTGTGTCTTTGTGCCTTCTTGTTAGGAGACCAATAATTGAATTTAGGACACACCCTTATCCAGTATGACTTTGTCTTAACTAATGACATCTCCAAAGAGCCTATTTTCAAATAAGGTCACATTCTTAGGTTTCCAGGAGGATGTGAATTTGGGGGAATACTATCCAACCCAGTACAACCAGTTTAGAGAGGAAAACAGTATTACAGGCTGGGAAAATCAAGGAAAGGTTCAAAAAGAATCTAGGTCTCTGAGGTTGACTATTATTTGCATAAGCAGAGTAAAAAAGAAAAGATATTTCATTTTGGGAAAACGGCTTGAGCAAACACCCAAAGGTGGGGAGCCAGTGACCCCTATAAAACTTCTCCAGTAGGTTCAAGCTTGTGCCTGATAATATCTTTTCCCAAGGCCCTGGGATTCGTTCCATTTGCTTGCCTCACTTAAAACAATCTGGCAGCAGAGGAGAAATACTCAACACCTTTAAAAAGAACTCATCTGCTAATAAAACTGAAAGCAATAATCTGTCACTTTGAAAGTATGAGCCAACAAGTTTCTCAAGAAGCGTTCTATTCTAGTAATAACATTGAGCTAGTAAACTGCTTCCTTTTCTCTCTCCCTCTTTTCCTCTCTCTCTGTCTCCTCTGTGCAGTTTCAAATAATGGATGTCAAGTCATCTTTGGAGTATTAAATAATCAGGTAGCCCGTGCAATAAGAGAGCAGGTATCTTATTAACGCCAAAAGACAAGAAGAAAAAAAATAAAACCCAAAGTAGTAGAAAGTAATGGAGTCAGATAGTTAGGGATTAAAATTCTGCTTTCATCACTTACTGACTTGTAACTTTGTGACCTCTTAAACCTCAATTTTCTCATCGGTAAAACAGGGATGATAATCTCACCACCCTCTTGGTTTGTTTTCTGATTAAGCAATATAATACATGTACCATGCCTGGCACGAAGTCAGAAACTGAATAAATGCTAGCTGACAATCTTTTTCAATGATATTTTTAGTAATAATATCGTTATTGCAATTCCAAAATACGATATATTTGTATTGTAAAGTGAAGCAATATGTACCTAAGTTCATGTCATTAAAAATTAGGGTTTTCAGTTTAAAGGAGATATACAATCAAAGGAAAAACACTGTATCCTCATTTTGAATGAGAAATATCAGTCTGAACTGATTGTGTATTTTCTCCTAAAAATTATGCATTTTCTAACTGTCCTCTTAAAATAACTAGAGCCAATAACTAACCCAGGAGCAGTGAGCACTCCCATCACTCAGATTATGGTCTCAAATCCCATTTTCCCACTCAAAGAGGTCAGAGCTCCTTGGAGAAATGGCTGACTCTGGCTTTGAGTAGAAAATGTGCAAGACAAGTCTGAAAGGATTATCATACCAAAGTATGAGAAAGCTGTTGATATATTAGCATTATTTCTAGAGGACTCAAGGACCAACTTTAATGGTCTTCCACTAGCCAAAGATGAGATCATTTGAGCATCAAATGTCCCTGTATGTAAGTCCCTCCAGTAAACCCTAGGTCTCATTCACTGTCTTCAGAGCACAGTGTCATTTTGCTTGGAGTTGTTGACAGGAGTTTGGTACAACACCTTCCTTGGTGCTTCTGGCTGGGTTAAGTCACCTCCTCTGATCCCATTACATCCCTCTCATAGCACATCTTAAAATATGTAGTATCTGGCAGGTTATGTGCCTGGTATCTAGCCCCCTTAGAGTCCCTGGAGAACAGAGGCCATGTCTTTTTCACCATTGTATGTCCATCATCTGGTATATTTCCTTGCACATTGTAGGCATGTGGGGCTTATAAATGGGTGAGTGAGAGAATGGAAGAATTACATCCTCCTCTTCATTTTCATTTCATCATGGCACACACTTTAGCTCATTTATCCTCTGAACTCTCCCTTTCTTCACTCCTTTGTCAATAACAATTTTCTTACATGCTGCCCCATTGGTCTCAGGCCATGATCTTGGCAAAGGAGGTGAACATGGACAATATGGTTTTGTCATCCAGATACCACCTAAGTAATGACTTGCTTTTCTATGGCACTGAACACTTTGCAAACTCCTTCAATAAGTGTGAGCTCCCTACAACAGCCCTGGAAGGCAAGCAAGGTCATTCTTGGTAACCCCAGGATGGAAGTGAGTGAGTTTACATGGATAACTCAGTGTCTGTCCCATCCACAGAACCTGTTTTGGCAAATCCTGCTGAAGAACTGACCACAAGTCAATTGGCCACTCATGGTGTATGCTAGGGGCCTGACCCTTGGCCAGAATTGATTGGATCAGAAATGTACACTTGATTTAAGTGAGCCAATCAGGCAGTCTCTTGAAAATTTAAACTGGAAAAGAAAGGAGACTTCCTTGAAGGTCACTTTGGCATTTTTTAGAACTGAGCCAGTGCACAGACTGAAGCAGAAATGAGCCACCAGAAAGTCTGTCTCAGAAAAAGAGAAAAAGAATAGTCTCCATGACTTTTGAGCTCTCTGTAGTGCCCAGTGGAGTTTCTTGTGAAAACCAGCTCAGATTCCTGCCCTTGGGTCTCAGGAGTCTCTTAATTGTCCTTCTGATAAACCCTCCATTTCAGTAGAGTTAATTTGTGTAGGCTTCTGTTCCTTGTAAACAAATAAGCCTTGGCCCAGACAGGGATACAAGCAGAAGGAAGAATATCAGGCTAGAGATCAGAAGACCTTAGTGGCTTTGCCGCTGAGTAACTGTGTGACACTAAGTAAGACATTTCATCTCTCAGAACCTCAGCTTCCACCCTTGTAAAGTAGGAGTGCTGACCATACCTAGCATACAGGAGCAATTGAGCGACACGCTTAACAGCATTTTGTCGCTGTATAATTACTAAGTGATTAACTTGTCCACGATCACTATAATAGCTGGAAATTCAAGCATCGGCAAACCATAGCAGAGCTGCCAGGGAAAGATCGAACCTTGTTCCACTGGAAGTCACTTTGTCCAACAGCTTCCTGGGAGCGGAGCTGCCTGTGGACACCACCCGAAGTTAGGAGGAAGGGTACAATGGCTTTGAGCACGCCCTGCCCTGAAGTCAGCAGCTTCTGGGAGACACTGGCCTGGAGAGAGGGCCCCACTCACCCAGGGGAGGCCGGGGAGCATCTTCCTCTGGCTCTTTCTCTCTAGGTCTCTGAGTTCTCAGGTCAGGGATGGTGTCTCTCTTGCTAATAGCCCTGTCTCCAGAGGCACACGGGCCTGGCACACAGTAAGTGAATGAACGTCTCTGTCTGTCTCTATGAGCCTCTGTTAGCTGTTTTTTTAACGTGGCGCTCTCGCGCTCTCTCTTTCTTTCTCTCTCTCTGCCTCTCCCTGCTCTCTGTCTCTCTTGTCTCCTCCGTCTCTCCCGTCTCTGCCTCCCTCTGTCCTCGGTGTCTCTCCCGCAGCCTCCTCTGTTTCAGCCCCACCTCACGGCACGGCACGGGCACTCACACCTGCCCCAAACCTCTCCCTCTCCCGGGCTGCCTTTGTCTTGGTCCCTCTCCTGTTGCCTGGTAACCGCCCTCCCCGCCAACAGCCCCGCAGAAACCATGGTAACGGGCGGCCGGAAGATGCGGCCATTCCTCTCCCTTTTGTCCCTTGCATTTCAGCGGCGCCCGCGCACGTGGACGCTCCAATTACAAGTACTCGGGAGGGGACGCCTTTGTCCGCGGCCCATTCACGGCGGAGCCGGCTCCGGGCAGAGAGGCTGTTGGGCGCTGTCACACAAAGCGCTTTTGTGTCTCTTCCCAGCGCCCTCCTCCACTGCCCACCACGTTCAAGGACAAACACGGACCTCCAAATTCGTGTTCAAACGCCCCGTGTGGTGGGCAGTGTGGGGGGTCAGAGGAGTCTGGAAGGAACGCAAAAGATGAGCGGACCTAGCCAGCAAAGAACACACAGACAGATCCAGTAGCCCCCGGAGGAGAACCCAGGACCCGAAGCGCTGGGCCTGGAACTGTGCCCTCTGTGCTCTAACCTTCCACTCCTCCAGCACTGAGGTCCTTCCCAAACCACAGAGGCTTGGCGCCTGTTCTTCCCTCTGGCTCAGATTTCCCTCCCCTCTTTGCACACTAACTCCAACCTGACCCTCAATCTCAGCTCCAGCGGCACCTTCCTGAAGGAAGCTTCCCTGCCCACCCCTCCATTCCCCTTTCCAGGTTCCCACAGCCCCCTAAGCTGTGCTTTCCACATGTACAATCATGTGTATTTCTTAAATGCCCTATAAGTTTCCAGGGTCTCCTGTACCAAATGACCACAAACTGGTTGGCTTAAAGCAACACATATGCCTTGTCTCCCAGTTCTAGAGGCTAGAAGTTGCAAGTCAGGATGTGTGGAAGGCCATGCTCCCTCTGAAGGCTCCAAGGAAGGATCTTTTCTTGTCTCCTCCAGCTTCTGGTGACTGCCAGCATCTTGGCATTCCTTGGCTTGTGTATACATCACTCTAATCTCTGCCCATGGTCACATGGGTTTCTCCCCGTGTCTCTCTGTCCAAATTTCCCTCATCTTATAAAGATACCAGTCATTGGATTCAGATTCACCATAATCCAGAATGACCTCTCTTAACTTAATGGTCTGGCATGTTATTTCCAAATGATATGGACAGGAAGAAGACAAGGACACACTGGGTAGAAGAGGGTGGTTCCCTGGTAAAGGCTTCACCCTCAAGCCTGGATACCTGAGGCCCTAAATGAGAACAGGAATTCCTGTTTTCAAGCCCAAAAAGTTGCCTTTTGGCCTGCCATACCCCCTATCCTGCCCCCATATAAACTCTGAACCCCAAGCTCCAGAGCTGACCAGCAGGCAAGGAGACAAGGAGGCAAGCAGATAGATGGTGGAACAACATGGCGGAGAAGGAGAGAAGAGGAGAGATGGCTGGATGCCAAGAGGAGTTTGGCTGGGGGTGGTCGGAGAAGAATCCAGTGGCTGAGCAGCGCGACTCCAGGGGAAGATCACCTTCCCACTCTATCCCCCCTTCAGGCTCCCCATCCATCTCACTAAGAGCCACCTCCACCGCTCAATAAAACCTTGCACTCATCCTTCGAGCCCTCGTGTGATCCGATTTTTCTGGGACACTGGGCAAGAGCTTGGGATATAGAAAGCTGTCACACTGGCCCTTTGCCCTTCTGATAAAGCAGAGGGTCCGTTGAGCTGATTAACACTCAAGATGTCTGCAGATGGCAAAGCTGAAAGAGCTTTGTAACACTGGGGTTGTAAGCACCTACCCCTAGAGATTCCTGTGGGGCCAAGAGCCCAAAGCACTTGCACAGCCTCTGCACCTGCCATCTGCATGATTACCCTAGGAGTTTGAGCTGCGGGGTGACTGAACAGGCAAGCCACACCTCTGTCTCACATCCTGCAAGGGGAATCAGAGAACTCACCCATTTCACAAATAAGGTCACATTCCGAAGTCCAAGGTAGAAATGAGTTTGGGGAGAGGAGGCACCATTCAACCCAATATAGATGGTTATTCCTTCTCCTCTAAACTTATAAACCCTGAGACTTCTGCAAACCTTTACCCATGACTCTGTCCCCCAGTGTCTGGTCAGCTAAGAGGTCAGTCAATATTCAGTGAATGAATGAGCAAGCAAGAGTTACTTCTCCTCCATGAGGCTCAGTAGTCCTTATCCATAAAATGGGCATAACAGCATTACTTCAAAACATCATTGAGGAGGAATCCCCACCTGATGGGTAGAGAATGTGCAAAAATCCATAACCATGTGTATCAGTTTCTTGCCACTGCTGTATAAATTACCACAAATTTCATGGTTTAAAATCACTGCAATTTACTCTCTCATAGTTCTGGAGAAATCCAAAATCAGCATGTCAACAGGGCCATGCTCCCTCCAAAGGGTTTAGGCGAGGACACTTTCCTGCCTCTTTCAGCTTCTGGTGGCTCCAGACATTTGGTTGGCTTGTGGCTAAATCACTCCATCTCTGCCTCTACCTTCACGTGGCCTCCCTCCTGTCCTGTGTCCTCTCCTTTCCTTATCAGGACACTTGACATTGAATATAGTGCCTACTCAGGTAATTCAGGATGGTCTCATCTTTGAAGTCTTTAATTACACCTGCAAAGACCCTTTTTCCAAATAAAATTACATGCACTGGTTCAAATGATTTGACATGGGGACATATCTTTTGGGGGAGGGGGGAAAGCCACCATTAATCCACTACCATGATTATTATTTCCATAATTAAGGTACAAGCTGCGGTTGCTGACAATTTATATTCAATCAATATTTATGAGGACCAAGTAGTTACAGTTCTGAAATGTACTAATTTTGACTGAATTTTCACAATGACCCTGAGGAGTAGGCACTACTGTTTGCATGGTCAGAGTTGAGAGAAGAGAGGCAAGAGAGGTAAGGTGATTTCCCAAGTCACAAACAGGGCAGAGTCCTCTAATGTACCCTGCCCCAATCCCAGCCCAGTGTGTGCACAAACCATTCCTCTGTCCAAAGCCCTTTCTTTTTCCCACCTTCACTAGCTGGGTCTGCTCATCCTTCTGGTTCCTTTAAGACTCTCCTCTGACCCTGCAGGGCTGTGTTAGGGTTTCTTGGCTTCCAGGGCATCTTTGCCTTTTTGTTCTGTGTCTATCTGTGTCCACTTCCTCTGAACTGTGAACTCCTCGAGGGTAAAGACTGAGTTTGGTTCAATAACACACCATCACAGCTTAGTGTGGAACAACCACAGACCAGCTCTATAAATATTTATTGAAGCGAAATTGTATGTGTGATGGTATTGTCATGGACTGATTCAACTGAAACATATCAATACCAGTTATATTATTATTATTACTTGTCTGAGACCCAGGTCCCACAAAAATCCTGAGCTAGAGAAAGCTAGTGGATACTTATGCCTAGGATTCAAGTGATTGCAAAGCTTGAAAGACTGAGTAACTGGAAAAACCCTGGTGCCATTAATAGAAACCAAGAGAATCAATAGTGTAGACCAATGCTTATCAAACATTAATATGCACACGAGTCATCCAGGGACTTGTTAAAAACACACATCCTGATTCAGTTGGTCTGTGGTGGGCCTGTGAGTCTCCATCTACAAGCTCCCAGGTGATGCTAATGAGGCTGGCCCTGAAACACACTTGAGAAGCAAGGTTGCAGCTGATTTGAGGAGGAGGCCGAGGATGGTGAGTTAGATTTGGAAATGCTGAGTTTGAGTTGCTGAAGTGATTATCTGATGACTATTTCGATGAGGCAGTGCTAACACAGGACTAGGCACTGGAGAGGGGTGATGATTGCAGCTTTCAATATGGCGCATCATATAGGATGTTGGTGAGCCTGAGTATGGGGAAGGAAAAAATGAAGAGATATTTGGAAAATATCCACATTTGGGGAAAAGAAAAAAAAGAGAAATCGAGAAGGAGCAGCTGGAGAGAGAGAGAGAAACCAGGATGGCACAGAGTCCCCGGACAGTCAACTGCTTTAAAGGATGGGGACACTGAGCCAAGGACCCGCTCATGGAATTTACAACCTTGAGAAAAGATTTCACTAGGGTGCTGGAGGGCATGGCAGACACTGTTGATCCCTAACCCTGCCTTTGGGCCATGTGAATTTATCAGCAGCTGCAGTAGATAATTCCCCCATGCAGAAACTTCCCAGCTTGAACAACTATGTCTGGTTATCCTCTTCACCTGAGGACTTTCTCCAACTCCAGAGAAGCTTACTTGGCCTCAAGTAGTCTCAACTGAGATGTGAAGGGGAGTTAACATCCTGGGGGACAACCGCTAACCAGTCTGGTGTGGGAGTGGGTAGATAAGCACCCCCGTTTCTCAGTTCTCTAAGGAAAAGTTTCTGAAGCCTGGTTTCTCAGCAGAATTAAGCTCCAGTTGCTCACAGCAGTAACTGCTCAACACCCCACCTTTTATTGGCTTATGCTTCCTGGAATCACCTCCCTAATGAATTCTTTGTGCCTAAGTCTTTGCTGCATAGTCTGCTTTGGGGGAAACTCACACCCTTGCAATGTGGCAGGTCAGTAGCCACATTGCAAGGAGTTTAAATCAGGACAAATACAAGAAACAAGTGCATTAACACAAGAAATGGAAGTCATTTTAAACTAGCCTTGCAAGTAGCCCCTCAAGCAGGTAATCTAGTGGTTACAATCAGTGATTTCTCATCAGATAAGGGAAAGCCTTGGAAAGCAGTTTCGCATTAGCACCTCCAAGCATCACCACCATCACCAATCCACTTTCACATTTGCCCCCACACAAAAAAGCTGACATCTCAGGAAATGAGCATAGCTTGAGGAAGAGGATAAAGTTTGCCTTGTTCCGTTCACATCTCTGGAGACGGTATCTGGGTGCAGCTGAGGTTGCTGCTATATATAACACACAAGCACAACTAATAAAACTGATTGTAAAGCACTTTGCAGATCCAAAGTGCCACATAAATGCTAAATAAGAAAATTAATCTTAGCTACAAAGAACTCACGTTGTGAGACTGGAGTGGTTTTTGAGACTGCGCCAGGGGAAGGGGGGTGTGTGCCATCTCTTCTCTCTCATTCCTACTCTCTGCCCTCATTCTCCCCCCAAACCAATATATGCACACACACTCCCGAGAAGCCTGCAGGTGCTCCCATATGCCCCCCTGACACACACCCCCTAACATATATACCCCACATGCATACTCATTACCCTGCACATATACACACCCAAGAACATCTTTACAGCTGTGTGTATATATCCACATGCACCCCCAACACACACACATGCCAGCATATATCACACACACAGACACACACACACACACGTATCCAGAGACATCTTTATAGTCATGCATATACACCCAGAGGCACACACATACATAGTCTCTCAGGTACATGGCATCTTCTAAATGTCCTCCTCACTTCAGTCACTGAAGTGCTTTACAATCAATTCTATTAGTTGTGCTTGTGTGTTATACATAGCAGCAACTTTAGCTGCACACGTGGCCACAAATGCATCCCCTAAAAACCACGCACATACAAAACATTCTCTAACATACACCCCACCACACACCGTTTCACACATGCCTTTATACATGTTGCAGTATTTTGCATCACTGTTTGAAAATTCTTGACTAGGTGCAATGGCTCACACCTGTAATCCCAGCACTTTGGGAGGCTGAGGCGGTGGATCAACTGAGGTCAGGAGTTCAAGACCAGCCTGACCAACATGGGGAAACCCTGTCTCTACTAACAATACAAAATTAGCCAGGCGTGGTGGCGGGCACCAGTAATCCCAGCTACTCGGGAGGCTGAGGCAGGAGAATCACTTGAACCCGGGAGGCGGAGGTTGCAGTGAGTCAAGATGACACCATGGCACTCCAGCCAGGGCAACAAAAGCAAAACTTCATCACAAAAAAAAAAAAGAAAGAAAGAAATTATTCACACCCTCTTTGCATTAAAACCATGTGTCCATGCCCTTCGTTACATAATTGTCTCTCAATTGTGTTGGCCAATGAAACATTAGCAGACCGTTATCCAAAGAGGGTTTAAATATGTTTGTAAGTTTTGGGTGGTTCTCTTGGTCTCCAATGATCTGCCAGGAATAGAGCATGCCTCTTCAGCCAGGATCCCCGGATGGACACAGAGCAGATCGAAACTTCATGTGCAGTGTGTACAGCAGCTCAGATGGACTCACAGCTCAAAGTAGAGCCACCCATGAGTCCAATCTAGATTAACCACAAACCACAAACCTGGAAGCATGAGATTAGACCAGGGATCAGAAAACTACAGCCTGTGGGCCAAATCCAAACTCTTCCTATTTTTGTGAGTAAAGGTTTAATAGAACACAGCCACACCCATCCTTCATGTATTGTCTATGGCTGCTACCACTCTACAACGGTAGAATTGAACAGTTTCAATAGACACAACATGGTCAACGAAGCCTAAAATTACATCATCTGAACGCTTTACAGAAAAAGTTTTCCAACCCCAGGATTGGTGCTAATTGTTTTAAGACTTTAAGCTTTGGGGTGGTCTGTTACACAGCATTATTGTGGCAGTGGCTAATTCATATGCACGAACACTTCAGATACTTTCTCACATGTATATGTTTTGGTTTCCATGTACCTATAGGTGCACAAGTTTCATCTCATAAACTTACCCACAGACATCCTCAACAGACACACAGATACTTTCATGTCTCCATACGCATGGATCAACACACACAAACATACATAAACATATGCCTAAGATAGTCCCACCCAAAGTCACACATGCAACGTCCCTACAACCACTTACACATTCATCCACATGCCACTCATGTGTTCATCCTCCCTGCCTGCACTCATGCCTACATACTCCCACACACAAAGGAACACATGGGGAACTGTGCATGCTTTTCGGTTCCACTTCAGCTCTTCTGCCCATTTGGGTAACAAAGGTTGAGTCCAATCCGATAAGCCCAGTTTCTTCCATAAAAATTACTTGGCCTGCCAAAGAGTATCTCCACAAGCCTAGACCTCAAAAGAACTATGAAGCTTGACTCTGATGGTCACAAGCATCCTCTCCAGGAAATAAGCTAAGAGTTTCTATGCAGTGGCAGCCAGATGCTGGTCTCTGATGATGTTGAAAGCAGAAAAAGATGTATAACCACCATGTGGTCAGGGAGACTGCCTGTTCACAGACTGATTTTACCTCCTGCCCCATACACCCTCAGTCCTCGTGTTTTCTTCCTCTGAGCACCTTTAACTGGCTCTGTATGCCTCTTGGCTTCTCTTCATTGCTTTAAAAAATCCTGATGCTCAAACCACACTCCAGATAACAGTAGCTGGCACTTGGGAGAGACTCAATTCATGCTCATTGTTATCTTCCTTGATTACCACAGGAACATACTCTCTTGTCTCCTTTCCAAAAGCTGTAGAAGCAGAAGAGGTTTCTTCCCTGAAGGCTTTCCCAGCACCCCACCTCCAGCCCTCCAAAACTCACCCCTCTAAAACTTTATTTATTGGCTTTAATAAAATATAGCTCCAGAGTCAGCCCTGTTTTTCAAGCACAAACAGGAAGTCAAACATCAAATTTTTCATGGATGGAGAGCAGCCAGCTGAGTCCAGACAGGAATACGGATGCACCTCACAAAAGGCTCTCGAAAGACCCTGAGAATTCACAAGCTGGACAAGCTGGAATGCCTCGAGCCTTGATAAATCAGAGCAGCAGCAGTACCTCTGCCTGGCTGGGGAGGGAGGAATTTAGGGTCTTGATCACCTTCCACTCCAATGACCATGTTCCTACTTTGAAACCAAAGCCAGGTTGGAGGCCTGGTGTAGGATACACAGAGTTAGAATCCTGGAGACCAGACCAACAGGGCAGATAAGCACATGGAGTTGTGGACTCAGCCAGACCGAGGTTCAAATACCAGCAGTACCAGGTTTTAGCTGAAACACTTTGTAAGTCATTTCACTTCTTCAAACCTCTAGTACTTCCTCTGTAAAAGCAGCATAATAAAATACTTCCCTTGTAAAGCTGTGTTGAAGATTTAAAAAATGAAATAGGTCATTTTGCGAAGTGCTTGTCACATAGAAAGTCCTCGATAACTGGCTCTAATTCCTCCCTGCATGAGTGTCAACATTTATAAATGTTCTTGTTGTTAAGTATGTGGGGGACCCAGACTTCTCTGTCACATGCATTACCCTATTTAATTTTTGTTCCTTTTTCCTTCTCTTTCATTATGTAACATTTTTAAAACCACATGTTCGTTCAGCTGTTTCTCATCAGCTTCGTTCTGTTCCCAAATAAACACATTCATATATAAAACAATATTAATGAAAAGAGAATTTATTTCCTTAAAAAATTTTTTTTGATGATGAAATGCATGTAAATGATGAAAATGAATTCTCTTTAATTTTTTGTGGAATATTTTTCACCAAAAAAGCGTTTGCTGAAGGAACAAGCTATTCCACAGTAAACGTGCCATGGAAAAAGTTCACCTGTTTCTTTCCAGATGGTCAGTGCTATCTGAAACTAGCATGGAGGGGCCTAGAGACCGCAGCCTTTCTCCTGGAGCACCAGGTATCTGGCGGCATTTTCTTTCCCCTAAAGGGCCAGGGACAGTGACACCTGGGAGTCCACTGAGCCTCCCTGTTAAGTCGCTCATGCAGCTGTTGTCCTGGAGCTGTCACAAGAGTGGCAGACTGGGAAGAGCCTGTCATCAGGAGAAGCTTCCAGCGTCACGGATCCAGGCTGGAAGTGCCCATGGCATATCAGCTCAGACGTGATACACCGCACAGTCAGGGGGCAGAGGTCCAGTCCACATAATTAAGAGCAGGCTTCTCATCTTCCCTGGATGTTGTAGCTGCATGTGACACCTGGAATCACAGCAGCCACTTTGTGACCTTGAGAGGAGCTGACCTGAAGGTAATTCCCATGAACTCAGAGATAGAAAGAATCCAAGTCAGATGACATCATTGAAATGTTGACTAACCACAGAACCAAATGACCTCCAGACTACCCGTTACAAACTTTATGAAGGTCTTTTTTAAATATATTGAATCATTCTATTACTTGCAGCCAAAAGCATCCTCCCTAATACAATGAACTTTAACTCTGGTGTTAAACTGCATGAGTTCTAATCCTCATTCCACCAACAATTAGCCATGTGACCTTGGGCAAGTCTCTTGGCCATTCTGACCTTGGTTTTCCTCTTCTGTAGAATATGGTAGGTGATAAAAATCAGGACCATTGGGAGGCTACAATAGGAGGATGAAAATCAAAACACTTTGCAAATGGAAAAGCCTACAGTATTGCTGGATATGATTGTTGATATTATAGATAGATTCAGCAGGGCCAGAAGAAGCCTGAGGCATCCTGGGGGCCTCAGAGCCTGCCCTTGTTCCTGAGGAGGGACTCAAGGAAGGAAGCAGCTGCAACTGCTCAGATAAGAGCATATTTGCATTCTCCCAGCCTCCCTGCCCAGAGCTCTGCAGACTGAACCAGACAAACAGCCTTTCTTGGGGGCACAGGGCCAGCAGCATGCATCTGACAGAGGCAAGGATGCTGAGGTGGGGGCTGTGAGGGGGCTGCACCCCAGCCATGTAAGTCCACCAGGGAAGGTCATGCTCTAGTAACTGTGTAATAGTTCAACTATCACTTCCCGGCAGTCTACTAGTAGCCAGATCCTTTGTTTTTAGCATATCCTTCAATCCTGGTAACAACTCTATGAAGTAGCTTTATTCCTATTTTATGGATGAGAGACCCAACATTCAGAGAGGTTAACAAACACCTCCAAGTTTACACAGTCAGGCGTGGAAGAGCCAGGTCTGTCTGACTCCAAAGCCATGCTCTTAATCACTGTGCTGTTGCCAAGAATATTAAACACCCCTCAAGCAGCAAGGAAAGAAGAAAGCAAGAGCAGTCCTGGAAAGAGTGGGGCGCTGTGTTTACTGACCTCCTTACCTTCCTGGAGCTCACTGCCTAGCCTACGACTGAAGCATTCCAACTCTGCCTGCATTTTGCTTTTAGCGCCCTGGACTCTCTCAAAACTTTAATTTTCTCGTGTCAGCTCTCTTAAGAGTCCCTGAGGGAGACAACACACCTCTGAAAAAGTGGAGAATGGACCTTTCACGCAAGGTCTGGGGGCCCAACAGAGCAAGTGAGCGGGGATACATTTGGGATTGGACTGGTTATTCTGTTTGTGGCACTCCCCCAGCCAGATCCACTCTCTGCCATGCTCTACACTGACCCAGCTCCCAAGAGGCTGGCCTGGATGGATGGTATCAACAGACTTCCTTGTCCTGTGGCTTCCCGGTGGGTTTGACCAACAGGAGTCACCAGAAAAGATTAGAAAGCTGGAAGGACATTCCAAGTATTTCTCTCTCCAACACTACTGCCACTGCTCCCAACCTCAGTGCTGCAGCCCCAGCTGCGGTGAAGTCCTTCTTTTTTTTTTTTTTGAGTCAGAGTCTCACTCTGTCACCCAGGCTGGAGTGTAGTGGTGTGATCTTGGCTCACTGCAACCTCTGTCTCCTGAGTTCAAGCGGATTTCCTGCCTCAGCATCCCGAGTAGCTGGGACTACAGGTGTGCACCACCATGCCCAGCTAATTTTTGTATTTTTAGTAGAGACGGGGTTTCACCATGTTGGCCAGGCTGGTCTCGAACTCCTGAACCTGCCTCAGCCTCCCAAAGTGCTGGGATTACCAGGCGTGAGCCACTGCACTCAGCCAGCTGTGGCTAAGTCCTCCTTGACTACAGCTCCTGCTGGCTTCCTCCCTGGTTCTACCTGCCACCAAATTCTGGTAGGCCCACTCCTCTCTGCATATTTAAGCCTACGGGTGGTAACAGCCCCCAACTATTGCTAGTTTCTTGGTGCCTCAACATCCTTCATTGGTTCTCCCAACCTTGCCTGCTCCTCTGTGAGTAATACTTTTGCTAAGTTTTCTTTAAACTCCCATCTTTCTGTTTCCTCGTAGGGCCCTGAGAATGAGAGTGTGGGATGGAGAGTGGGTGGCAGTTTGTAATATGTCCTCAAGGGGGTTGGACAGTCTTGGCTCAGCTAGTCAGGTATTAATAAATTTGCCAGTGGGAAGAGCTTTAAGAAACTTGGAGTGATTGGTTCTACTCTGTGTGATATCATCAGAGGAGGGTGGAGCTTTGTAGCTAGGGCAGTCCTCCACTTCCAGAGATCCAGACTCCAGAAATTGAGGGCTTTCAGGCTTCAGGATTTCAGAAGCCAAATTCCATCTGGCCTAGTCTGCCTGGCTCAAAAGCTTTAGAATGGTAAAGAATAGAAAGTCTATGGTGGCAAGATGGTACGCAGCTCTCACATACAATAGCTCCCTCTCTTCAGCTATACAGCACCTTTCAAATTTACAAGGCATTTTCTCATGAATTTGTACATCTGAGCCTCATAACAATCCTCTGAAACAGATTAAGGCTGCTTACTCCCATTTTACAGATGTGAAAATTAAAAATTAGAGAAGGGAAGGGACACATCTGAAAATCACACAGCAACAATGGGTTTCAACCTCCAGCCATGGTGACCCCGAGTCTGGGGCTCTTTTGAACATACCTCACATTTCTAGCTAATGAAATATCTGCTTCTGTGGCTGTAGGATCACTTGTCAACCCTACAAAGGCTGTCCTTCCCTCAGACTCAAAAAATAAATACATGAATAAAAACTAGCATTTGTCCATTGAAAATCTATTAAGTACAATCCATTGGGCAAAATATTTTATATACACTTTATCCCTTTTAATCCTCCATAATGCTATCAGGTAGGCATGATTATTCCATTTTAATGAAAAGGAAGCTGAGGCTCAGAGAGATGAAGTGATTTTCCCAAAGTCACAAAGATATAAGTGATAGACTTGGGATTTGAAATAAGCCCATCTTATGCCTCTTGTGCTCAACCATAGCACCAAACTTCCTCCTAAAGGAGGCATTGTCATGATGGATGAAAGCCATGTCCTTCTCCTCTGCCAATGCCTGGAGCTGTTTGCAAATGGAGTGAGCTGCATGTTGAAACCTAATTATTCTGCAGGCAGCACCCATAACAAGGCAACCCCTCTCCTGGCAGCTTGTCTTCAATTCTTAGCGCCCACACAATATTACCCGAGGCTTAGGGGGATGAGAGTCAAGTTTCCATAGATGGAATGGATGAAACCTCACTCATCTGTAGCATTTCATATTTTTGGATGTATTTGAACATCCACTGGGTCACCTCATCTTTGCGGTAAACCTGTTGAGCACATAGGACAAATATTTCCACACCCCATCTTTCTTTAGAGAAAATGAAGAATACAAAGAAGTGAAGACACCTTGTCCAAGGTCACACAGCTGGTATGGGTAAAGCCAGGATTCTAACCTACATGGGTTGTGCTCCAAATCTTTTGCTCACTCTGCTACACTGTGCTGGTCATCTTGAAATAAGAATCTGAGAGGTAACGTGACTTTCCCAAGGTCACACAGCAAGATATTGTTGTAAGAACTAAACCCACAAACTTTGTGTATCCTAGCTACCCCCACCCTTCTAGATTGCCTCCTCTTTCCCTCCTTCTCCATTCCTAGAAATTCTCCCTTCTTGGGGATTGTCCCACCTCAAGTTTTCCCTCTAGAGGTAGCTCAAACTAAGAGATGTCTCTCACCCATGACCTCCTTGAGGAGAAATCCAGGAAGAGAAGAGGAGGGAAGACATTGCAGGCATTGCTTGTGTGAATTGGTAATGGCACTCTTTCCCAAACTCTTGGCAGCATCTGCCTGCTCTCTGCCTGCAGGAAGGAGGTGGAACAGCTGTATGCACATCTGCCAGAGGAACTCTTTAAAGAGGAGAGAGAATGCTATTTTCCTACCAGCAGTAGCAGCAGCAGGGCAAGCGCTTGAGGCTCATTTTGGGTTCATTCTCCCTCTGACTAAGGTTCATGTCTTCAGAACAGCTGTGCACACAGAGTGAAGCAAGGCTGTCAGGCAAAGAGACCTCTGAAACAATCTCAAAAGCCCCCTGGTGAAATTCATGTGAACTGACTATTCACAGAGGTTGCTTGCAAACAGAATATAATAACTAAGACTCACTGTATGCCAGATGTATAACTTAGAACAGCTATCAGCTATCGTGTGTGTGTGTTTGTGTATACTTACTAAATATATATATCTACTATATACATGTCTCCAAAAGAACTCTATGTCATGACTACTATTATTACCATCCCCATGTTTCAGAGGGGAAAACTTGGGCAGAATTAGGTTAAATACCTTGCCAAAGGTTACACAGCTTCGTTGTGGTGGAGCCAGAATTAAAGCCCAGAAAGTCCAGTTCCAGAGTCAATGTTCTTTATCTCTGCACTGTATTTACTCCGAGTGATTCTAAAAATGTAGTGTGTATAAGAATTACCCTGACACTGTTTAAAATTCAGATTCTTGAGCTCCTGCCCTCTAAGTTCAGGAGGGATGGGCTAGAGAGCTCAGGGATATGCATTTTAATAGGTTCCCTTGCTTGGTTCTTGTACATATGGTTGATAGACCACTCTTTAAGAAAGACTTGAAGAAATGTGTTCATTCACATATTTTATAGGGTACGAACTGTATGTCAGGACCTTGGATAGGCAGAGGGAATATGAGGAAAAGTAATTATAATGCCAGCTGTCATTTCCTGAATGTTAACCATGTCCCAGGAATCTTGCTAAATGTCTTTCATTCTTTGATGTTTAATTACCACAACAACCCCATAAGGCAGGTGATATTATTACCTCTTCATTACAGATAAGAAAACTGAAGTTCACAGAAGTAAAATGAGTTGTCCAAGACCTCACAGCTATCAAGTAGAGAAACTGGGATTTGGATGCAGGTCTGTCTGATTCCAGACACCATGATCTTTTTTTAAAAAAATTATTTATTATAGTTTAAGTTCTGAGGTACATGTAGAGATTGTGCAGGTTTGTTACATAAGTACGCACATGCCATGGTGGTGGTTTGCTGCATCCATCGCCCTGTCATCTACATTAGGTATTTCTCCTAATGCTATCCCTCCCCAATCCCCCCACTCCCTGCTATTCCCCCACAATTCCCCCACCACCCAGACCCCCGTGTGTGATGTTTCTCTCACTGTGTCCACATGTTCTCATTGTTCAACACCCACTTATGAGTGAGAACATGCAGTGTTTGGTTTTCTGTTCTTGTGTCAGTTTTCTGAGAATGATGGTTTCCAGATTCATCCATGTCCCTGCAAAGGACATGAATTCATCTTTTTTATGGCTGCGTAGTATTCCATGGTGTTTATGTGCCATATTTTCTTTATCCAGTCTATCACTGATGGGCATTTAGGTTGGTTCCAAGTCTTTGCTATTGTGAACAGTGCTTCAATAAACATCTGTGTGCATGTGTCTTTATAATAGAATGATTCATAATCCTTTGAGTATATACCCAGTAATGGGATTGCTGGGTCAAATTGTATTTCTATGTCTAGATCCTTGAGGAACTGCCACACTGTCTTCCACAATGGTTGAACTAATTTACACTCCCATCAACAGTGTAAAAGCGTTCCTATTTCTCCACATCCTCTCCAGCATCTGTTGTCTCCTGATGTTTTAATGATCACCATTCTAACTGCTGCGAAGTAGTATCTCAATGTGGTTTTGATTTGCATTTCTCTAATGACCAGTGATGATGAGCTTTTTTTCATATGTTTGTTGGCTGCATAAATATCTTCTTTTGAAAAGTGTCAGACACCGTGATCTTAACCATCAAAGCAGAGTTTCTAACTTTTAGGAATTTCCAGAATAGAGGGGACAACCTCAGGACCTAAACAATGCAGAAACACAGT
>CAUYLG010003912.1:0-18321 GCA_963573385.1 Cacajao melanocephalus
GCAGGAACAGAAAACCAAACACCACATGTTCTCACTCATAAGTGGGAGTTGAACAATTAGAATAAATGAACACAGGGAAAACTACCCGGCAAACTCACCCCCGGGGGCGTGTGTGGGGGGGGGGGGGGACGGGGAGTGATAGCATTAGGAGAAATACCTAACGTCGATGACAAGGTGATGGATGCAGCAAACCACCATGGCACGTGTATATCTATGTGGCAGACCTGCATGTTCTGCACATGTATACCAGAACTTAAAGTACAGTAATAAATAAATAAATAAGGAAAAAAACTCTAAGTTTACAGGAAGAGCCATTTTGTATCAAAATACTAAGTATAAACTATATACAAAAAAGGCCTCTAAGGTGAAAATTAGAATTGAATTTAATCCAAATTTCCAATTAAAAGAGAAAATTCAACATCAATGGCAGTCTTAAATATTAATATTTAATAATTCATTTTTGGCTGGGCATGGTGGCTCACGCCTATAATCTCAGCACTTTGGGAGGCTGAGGTAGGGTGGATCACCTGAGGTCAGGAGTTTGAGACCTGCCTGGCCAACATGGTGAAACCCTGTCTCTACTAAAAATACAAAAATTAGCCAGACATGGTGGTGCATGCCTGTAATCCCAGCTACTCAGGAGGCTGAGGTGGGAGAATTGCTTGAACCTGGGAGGCAGAGGTTGCAGTGAGCCAAGATTGCACTACTGCACTCCAGCCTGGGGCAACACAGCGAAACCCTGTTTCAAAAATATAAGAATAGTAATTTACTTTTAATCTTTTAATGAATGCCAGCAAAACCACTAAGAATAAGATGAACACACTAATAAACAAAGGATGTGAAGATTATTCAATGCAAGACAGACAAAAAAAAACCTCATAAATATTAATATTTAAGATAACAGGGTTAAAATAAGTTTTGTCTATTAAATAGGCAAATGATCTCATCTAGCCAGTTACTGTTCTGAAGAATTAGATCTAGGAAAGGGTTCTGTTTAGATATAAGTTAAAATATAAGGTTGCTTAGTTTGCCCTTTCCATGATATCTTAATAAAAAAAAAAAGAAACTTCCTTAGCTGCCATCTTGCGTCTCCAGGTGTGTGTGCCTAATATCAGCTGGTCCACCCAAGACCCCCCTTAGCACCAATCCTAGTCCGCCCCTGCATGGCTCCTTATCCACTCCGACAAAATGAAAGAAACAATCACGAACCAGGAAAAACTTACCAAACTGCAGGCACAAGTGCACATTGGTGGTAAAGAACTACTTGCAGAAGAAAGGGGTTCATAGAATAGCCACAGCAGATGATAAAAAACTTCAGTTCTTCTTAAAGAAGTTAGGGATAAACAATATTTCTGGTATTGAAGAGGTGAATATGTTTACAAACCAAGGAACAGTGATCCATTTTAACAACCCTAAAGTTCAGGCATCTCTGGCAGCAAACAAGTACTTTCACCATTACAGGCCATGCTGAGACAAAGCAGCTGACAGAAATGCTATCCAGCATCTTAAATTAGCTTGATGCAGAGTCTGACTAGTTTAAGGAGACTGGCTGAAGTTCTGCCCAAACAATCTGTGGATGGAAAAGCACCACTTGCTACTGGAGAGGATGATAATGATGAAGTTATAGATCTTGTGGAGAATTTTGAAGAGGCTTCCAAGAATGAGGCAAACTGAATACTGAATTGAGTCAACTTCTGAAGATAAAACTTGAAGAAATTACTGGAAGCTGCTATTTTATATTATGACTGCTTTTTAAATAATTTTTGTTTATGGATCTGATAAAATATAGATCTCTAATGTTTTTAAGCCCACGCCCCTTGGACACTGCAGCTCTTTTCAGTTTTTGCTTACACACAATTCATTCTTTGCAGCTAATTAAGCCGAAGAAGCCTGGGAATCAAGTTTGAAACAAAAGTTAATAAAGTTCTTTGCCTAGTAAATAAAAAAAAAAAAAAAGAAAGAAACTAAGACTTTTTCATTTTTACCTCATTTATCATAAATTATGTTTTTATAGTAGCAGATAAAAATTTAACAGAAATAATTTGTTTCGTAAAACTAACATCATGTGCACTAGTACCTAATAGTATTTACAGAGTACCCACCATTATTCACAGTAGCTGTATGTGTACTTGTGTTAGTGTCAGAAGGAAAACTAAACAGTAATAAACATCAAGATACCTTTCTCATTTATGGATTAGTACGATTCTTCTATAATCTCTCTTATTTTACCCTCAGAGATAAAAACTCTCATGGTTGACATTTAAAACCTAGTGCAAACTAAGTTCAACAGTTTGTGATAGTAAGAACGAGAAGGAATTAAAAGTATTCTGCAACATGTTGTGAAACTGAACCTAGAAAAGTCCAGATACTTACAGATATGAATGTACAGTTATATACAGACAGAGAAAAAAATGTGTCCATGAAGAAAGACATTCTGACAGTCAGAAAAGTTTAACCCTGATTTATGGGCCAGAGTAGTATTTCCCTTTTTTACGATCATTAAATCCCTAGCGATTTCTAGCCAAACCCAAAGTGTTGCATATTATTCGTGATAAAAGTTTAAGTAGACACTTAATCTTTAAAAATATTCACTCAGCCTTCAGGAAAGTTCTAAAACCTGTGTTTAAAATGCCGACTCTCTGGGCGCGGTGGCTCAGGCCTGTGATTTCAGCAATTTGGGAGGCTGAGGCAGGGAAACTGCTTGAGCTTAGGGGTTAGAGACCAGCCTGGGCAACACAGAGAAACCCTGTTTCAAAAAAAAAAAAAAAAAAACAAGGATGGGTGGGGTGGCTCACACCTTTAATCCCAGCACTTTGGGAGGCCAAGGAGGGCAGATCGCCTGAGTTAAAGAGTTCAAGACCAGCCTGGCCAACATGGAGAAACCCCGTTTCTAGTAAAAATACAAAAATTAGCCAGGCATGGTGGTATGAGCTTGTAATCCCAGCTACTTGTGAGGCTGAGGCAGGAGAATGGCTTGAACCCGGGAGGCAGAAGCTGCAGTGAGCCAAGATCACACCACTGCACTCCAGCCTGGTCGACAGAGTGAGACTCTGTCTCAAAAAAAATAAATAAATAAACGTGTGCCGGGCACAGTGACTCTTGCCTGTAATCCCAGCATATTGGGAGGCCGAGGCAGGCAGATCATGAGGTCAGGAGATCAAGACCATCCTGGCCAACATGGTGAAACCCCGTCTCTACTAAAAATACAAAAATTAGCTGGGCATGGTGGTACGTGCCTGTAATCCCAGCTATTCAGGAGGCTGAGGCAGGAGAATCACTTGAACCCAGGAGGCAGAGCTTGCAATGAGCCAAGATCATACCACCAAACTCCTGCCTGATGACAGAGCAAGACTATGTCTCAAAAAAAAAAGTGTTCTAACACTAGCGGTTAGCTGTAAAAACCATTCAGTATCAACTAGCATAATTTTCTTTGTGCAAGTATCATGTTGATTTTAATAATTTTTTTTTGTTTATTTTAACCATGACCCTAAACCATGCATGCTAAATACAGAAAGAGTACATCGGAGTCTTGGACATATTTTTAATGCTGTTCCATTAATCACCAGGTAAAAACTGTAAGTAAGACAAAGGTACATTTACCATGGAGAGAAAACTTACAACAAAAACCTTCAAACTATAGGTTTCTAGCTATGCTGAAAATGAAGGTATCAACATATATGATACAATGTATTCAATACAATGAATTATATGGAATATCAAAAAGGGCCCTTGAAGAAATGTAAATAACAATACAACCAGAAGGATTACTATGAGGCCTCCAAAAAACACACATTTGACAAAAAACTAATGCTTTCTATTATCAAAAAGTACACAGCTTTGAGAATTAGGACAGTGTCTTTGGCTATATTGCAAACACTTCAGCTATACTGCCTGGCACATAAAAGACACGAAGTCATCAGGAGAACGGAGGAGGGAAAGACCTAACACACCGTAAGTTACTGTCTCTCAAAATGTGGTCCTTGGGCAGGGCACAGTGGCTCACCCCTGTAATTCCAGCACTTTGGGAGGCAGAGGCAGGCAGATCACAAGGTCAGGAGTTTGAGACCAGCCTAACCAGCATGGTAAAACCCCATCTCTACTAAAAATACAAAAATAAGCCAAGTGTGGTGGCACGCGCCTATAATCCCAGCTACTCGGGATGCTGTGGCACGAGAATCGCTTGAACCTGGGAGGCAGAGGTTGCAGTGAGCCAAGATCGCACCACTGCACTCCAGCCTGGGTGACAGATCGAGACTCTGTCTCAAAAAAAAAAAAAAGTGGTCCTTGAACCATCTGTGATTTCATATTACTTTAGATGCTTATTTGAAAAGCAGATTTTTGAAGCTCAGACTCTCCTGTTAATACGCGTCCCCAAGGTAAATCCAACCCCTCACATCAGTCAAACCAGTAAGATAGAACCCTCAACGTCAGCAGATGTATGCTCACTGGTTATGAGTAAAATTCAACAAAGTGGGAGAAAAGCATGTAAGGTAAGGGAAGAATGGGGAGATAGAAAGCATTTACTTCTTATTCTGGACCTCATTTTTCTCTCCTTTCCACATCCAAATATGCACAAATATTCACATAAAATATTGGCTACTTCCTTTCTAGTCAACAGGAACCTCCAAAAAGAATTAAGATTTCAAGAATTATTTCGAGAAAACAGCCTGGTAATTAGCAAGGCAAGGTTGAGAATAAATGAAGCACAACCTTTTATTTTAAATGCAGAAATGGAAAACCAAGGGAAATGTGACTTAAGCTAAGGAATTTTCCATATCATCTCTTTTTCTATCCTATCAAAAAATCAAACACCTGTCTCTCTGCTTGAGTTCAGATTAGAAGTTTGGTAATCAAGTTAAAAGCTCTTTCCACAAAAATCACATCTTTTCAAGTTAAAAGTATTCTAGGAAAAGTAGAACAAACAAACAAAAAAAGTATTCTAGGCATAAGATATGGACTAAGAGATCTTCCAAATAGAACTTTTTTTTCTTTTTTGAGGCAGAGTCTCCCTCTGTCACCTAGGCTGGGTGCAATGCCATGATCTCAGCTCATTGCAACCTCTGCCTCCAGGTTCAAGCGATTCTTCCACCTCGGCTTCCTGAGTAGCTGGGATTACAGGCACAAGCCACCATGCGCAGCTAATTTTTGTATCTTTAGTAAAGATGGGGTTTCACCATGTGGGCCAGCCTAGTCTCAAATGCGTAACCTCAGGTGATCCACCTGCCTTGGCCTCCCATAGTGCTCAGATTATAGGTGTGAGCCACCATGCCCAGCCTAGAACATGTTCTGTGAGAACAGAAATCTTATCTGTGTTATTCAGAGTTTGATCTCTAATACCTAAAACAGTGCCTGCTCTTATAGAGGTAAGATATGCCTAGGAAGTGTGAAGGATAGGCAAGCAGTCACTGCAAGGATTTCAATGAAAAATGTGAGATTCTAGGTGAAGATATCTAATATGCAGTTGAACATAGAGATCTAGAGTTCACAAGAAAAGCCAAAGCCAAAGATACAGATTTGTCAGTCATCAGAAGACAAAATACAGGTCAGTATTTCTCAAAATCCCAGCCTCCAGGTCCGGGCGCGGTGGCTCATGCCTGTAATCCAAGCACTTTGGGAGGCTGAGGCGGGCGGATCACGAGGTCGAGATCGAGACCATCCTGGCCAACATGGTGAAACCCTGTCTCTACTAAAAATACAAAAAAAAAAAATGAGCTGGGCGTGGTGGCGTGCACCTGTAGTCCCAGCAATTCGGGAGGCTGAGACAGGGGAATTGCTTGAACCCAGGAGGCAGAGGTTGTAGTGGGCCAGGATCGCACCACTGCACTCCAGCCTGGCGCCTGGCAAACTAGCGCGACTTTATCAAAAAAAAAAAAAAAAAAAAAAATTCCAGCCTCCAGACTATCTGCATCACAATCACCCCGTGGATTTGTTAAAAATACATATTGCAAGACTCCACTCACTGAATCAGAATCTCGAGATAAAGCCTCAACCTCTTCATTCATAATGAACTTCTAAGTGATTTTTATGGACACAAGTTTTAGGAACGTTAGCAAAGGGAATTGCTGCCATTGATATAGAGAGAGAAAGCTACCGTAACTGAGAGAATGTGGCCAAGAAAGTAATTGTTAACATGATCCTGCAGTTTCTGGACTTCGTTGCTTTGTGCTATTTGTTAGACCAGTGGTTCTCAAGTCTAGCTTTGTATTACAATAACCTGATAAGCACCCCCCCACCAACTTTTTTTTTAAGAGATGGGAATCTCACTCTGTTGCCCAGGCTGGTCTCAAGCTCCTGGCCTCAGGCAATCCTCCCTCCTCAGTCTTCTGAATAGCTGGGATTCCAGGCACAAGTCACCGTACCCGGCCTGATGAGCTTCTAAAGAATACTGATGCTGTGGGCATATGCTGTAATGAGATATATCTCACAAGGAAAAAAAAAAGAAAACTAATGCTAGGCTTCACCCAAGACCAACTGAATGAGGTCTCCAAGTGTGAGACCCAGGCAATAGCATTTAAAACAAAAAAAATGGCCTTCCATATAATTCAGAGATTTACAGTACAGCCAGGGTTGAGAACCTCTGTATTAGTCAAACTATCATGTTACAGGCTCTTCATTCCAGAGAATCAGATTGTTACCCTACCCCGGAGATTGCAAACTCTGCTTTTAACGAGCTGTGAACAAAAACAAAAATCAAGAGATTTCACATTTTAAAAATCTGGATTTATGACTTCTTTTGAAGCAGGCCATACTGGCCTTACATACACAAATAGCAAAGATCAGCTGGTACCAAGAAGCAGCTGCTCCAGTCTGGCATTCATTTCTGTTCCCTGCCTGATTACTCTTAGTCCACAAGTAATATAGGATAATAGGAGCATTATCATCACAGATAAATATGTTAACTGTTTACCTGTAACCATCATAAGTACTTTATATGTAGTGAACATATTTGTGTATATACAGTAATTTAAGTCAGTCTTGTAAAAGCTTTCACGTCCTTGGCCTCTATGAAACAACTCCTCCAACTTCTTCCTTTGAGACCTGGCATTTGAACATAAATACTACCTTCCATCAAGCTCTTGAGTAGTAAATGCACATTGAGAACCCTCTTCAAAGGCCTCGGCTATATGAAATTATAAATCCTGGTTTTATAAGGGGTTTCAGCTAATTTAAAAAATAAAAAAAAAAAAAAGAAAGCATAAATCCTCCATCCCCTAAGAAAATGGAGGAAATCCAAATATTCCTGATATAAGTTCCTGCCACCCTACTGTACCGATATTATCGACCTCCTGGTAACCTCCTCAAACTCCCTAAAGAAAGTTAACACAATGACACAGTCCATATTGTTACCACACATCTTACCCACATCATGGATGACTTTCAAAATTCACACAGCTAATCTGTGCAATAATGTAGGTTCATGTAGGTTGACCATCTCCTATCTCTTCACAATACTTTAGCCATATATGTAAATCCTAAACTCTGCCATTCATTATCCAGGTGTTCTTCAGGTAGATTTTTATTGCATCATCACACTCTAATCACCATGTCTTATCCTTCAGGTTTTTTTTTTCACTCCTACAATAATTCCATTTCCACCTTACCAATGCCCTTAGAATCCTATATTTTTGAGTAATGAACCCCATTCAACTCATTGCCCTTTCAGTCTAAACAGCAGTATTTGAATCACTCTGTAAACATCAACATATTTTTCTGCCCTTGCAATTCTGATATATCATCTTAGCCCATATAAAGCCTAAATCAATTCCAAAATCTGTTATTTCCTCACAGATCGGTGGATTACCATAACTAGAGAAAAATTACACAAACCAACAAATTAGTCCCACTATAGCTTCATGGTCTCTAATTTCTACTGTGCTTTCAATTCCACTCAGTAATAACAGCATGTTATCACTGATGAAGTCAATCTCCCAAAATATACTGTTTCAAAAGTTTTATTTTGCACCACAATTATAAAGATGTTGCCCAGGGATCTGACTTCATAGTTCACCGCTCTCGTCTAACTACATCTCCTTGGACAATCTCAATTTTGAATGTAGCCCTTCCCTTGAAACCATTCCTCCTATATTGCCTATCTCCAGATAATGGCATTATTGTACACAGTAACTAAAACAAAAAATACAGGTATTTCTCTCTGCCTTATATTTCCACATCCAACAAGCACGTCATGCTAATTTTTTACTTCCTAAGTATTTATCAAATTTAACCCTTTTTCTCCATCCCAACTCCCCTTCTCCAATTCAGATATTCATAATTTCTTGTTCAATCTCCAGTGCCATCTTTAAAAGTCATCCTCTACACTGAACACAAAACAAACTACAATCTCATTAGTTTACCTTAGCTCTCCTCTCCCTACCTGGTTAACATTTCTCAGCAGTTAATATTTTCTTAGTAGTAACCACTAATAGAATAAAGCTCCTACAGTGAACTTTTTCTAAAACTGTAGCACAGGATAAGGGTTGCTTTGTCTTCCTCTAGCACTTTACACAGCCTCACCATGTTTCACATTATGTTATCGACTTGCGCATTCATTTCACTCTCTAGATGACAGCTAGTGATATAAGCACGGTCCCCTACATATAAACATTTGTACCACTCAATAAACATTTGCACCACTGAATTAAACCAAAGATGTTCTATAGTATTATTCTCTGCCAAACAGTAAATTGCCTAAGATAAAACTTGCTATAGTAAAATTAAATAAAATCTACTCTATTTTTAAAAATCAGTAAGCATAAAAATACTGAACTACTACTTAAAAATTTCTGTAAGTAAATATAGAAAATTACCCCAGCATTTTTTTAATTTATTTTTTGAGACGAAGTCTCATTCTGTTGCCCAGGCTGGAGTGCAGCAGCATGATCTTGGCTCACTGCAACCTCTGCCTAACACGCTGAAGTGATTCTCGTGCCTCGGCTTTACGAGCAGTTGGGATTACAGGAGCACGCCAGCCTACCCAGGTAATTTTTGTACTTTTAGTAGAGATGGGGTTTCACCATGTTGGACAGACTGGTCTCAAAATCTTGACCTCAGGTGATCCACCCCCGTCAGGCTACCGAAGTGCTGGGATTATAAGCGTGAGCCACCATGCCTGGATTTTTTTTAATTTTTTGAGATAGGGTCTCACTTTGTCACCCAGGCTGGAATGCAGTGGTGTGATCACAGCTCACAGCAACCTCAACCTCCCAGGCTCAAGCAGTTCTCCCACATGAGCCTCCAAAGGTACCAGGTGTATGCCACCCCACCCAACTAATTTTTTAATTTTTTTTTAAAGAAATGGGATCTCCTTATGTTGCCTAGACTGGTCTCAAACTCCTGGGCTCAAGCTATCCTCCCACCTCCGCCTCCCAAAATGCTGAGATTATAGGCATGAACCACCACACCCAGCCCCCAGCATTTAAAAATAAAGTATATTGACTACTTGATGACACTCTTGTTCCACATTTTTAAACATTATATAATACGTTAAATCAGTTCCATCCTAAGGCTTATTACATTATTATTATTATTTGAGACAGAGTCTTGCTCTGTCACCCAACCTGAAGTGCAGTAGTGTGATTCTGGCTCACTGCAACTTCTGCCTCGTGGGTTCAAGCAATTCTTATGTCTCAGTTTCCTAAGTAGCTAGGACTACAGACATGCTCCACCATGCCTGGCTAATTTTTTTGTATTTTTAGTAGAGACAGGGTTTTGCCACATTGGCCAGGCTGGTCTCAAACTCCTGACCTCAAGTGATCTGCCCACCTCAGGCTCCTAAAGTACTGGGATTACAAAGTGTGAGCCACTGCATCCGACCACTAAGGTTTGTTATAAGATCTCATAACTACAGGGGAAAAAAATGACTTGAAAACAATCTCGTTCTATCTAAGTCACTAACTCTTGGTAGAGTATGGCATATTTCTTTGATACAAAACAAAATAAATCCTAATATATTCTGAATTTCATCTATAAGCATGTTTTGTAAAAACAGATAATATAATCATTGTGTAAATACAGAAACAAGATGAAATGTAAATAACTTTACTAGGCATGCCTAAACATGAAAGTGATCACTTCTGGAGTGGGGCGGGAGGGGGAGGCAGCAGGGAAAATGGCAGAAAACTTAACACATTCTCTTTTCTTCCATTAGCTGTTATTTAATCCAGCTGTTTCCAATGATTACGCATTTCCATTAGTAAAACACATTTGAATATAAACCACTAATACATGTATACTAAATTCATACAGTATATAATGTTCGTATAACATGAAACAAGTAACAAAGCGAACAGAAGTATCTAGAGTATAAAGTTCCACCGCCAGTAATAGGGCTGTGGAAGATGGTGTGAAAGCAAGGTGGCCCAGTATCAGCCAGTGGTGTTAAGCTGCAAACAAAAAAAAAGAAAAGAAAAAAAAGAAAGAAAGAAAAAGTGCTAGCGAGAGCAAGAAGGAAGACTCACAGGGTCAGAATAGTAACTACATTCAGGGGTGTGAACAAACACAGTGATGACACTGGTGTCTGGTCTGGGGTTTGATTTTTATAACCTTATCTACAAGGTTATAAATTAAACTGTCACTGTTTCATGGATCCAGCAGAAGACAAAGGACTCCTGGGTCAGAGAAAAAACTTTGTCACTCATAGCACAGCAAGCAACACAAGCATTGGCATGTTTGTGTCGGTCCGCTCTGGTACCAAGTCCAGGGGCAATGTGATATAACCATAGATAAATGTGGCACATGTAGAGGGCCTGGGTCACAACTGAGGAACACTGAACTTAAGGAACCCACCATTTTTACACCAAGCAATAAGCAAGCCTGCTCTTTCGCAAAGAGGGAGACATTACTCTATCCTTCTTCAAGATTGCTCACTACAAACACATATCTGAGAACTACCCTGAATAATGAGTGACCAGGGTCTTGCATATTTTGGCAAGATGTACAAGACTGCAAGACATCCATGGAGGACTCCCTCTCCCAACAACTGGGAGCCAGATTTCCCACAGATGGAAAAAAGGAGATAAAAATATGAAATAAAGGAAAAGGTATTTCCATGATCTTAGTCATGAATATACATAAACACTGTATAAAAATAAATGCAGAAGTAAAAGTCTGTGTGTGTTTGTGTGTCCAGATTCTTGGCTTCAAAAATCACTTTCCTAAGATAAAACTTGCTCTAGTAAAATTAAATTTCTATGCTCTGTAGTCCAGAGCATAGAAAGTCTGTGCTCTGGCCAGGCATAGTGGCTCATACCTGTAATCCCAGCACTTTGGGAAGCCTAGGTGGGCGGATCACGAGGTCAAGAGTTTGAGGCCAGCCTGGCCAGCATGATGAAACCCCATCTAAGGATACAAAAAATTAGCAAATTAGCCGGGCATGGTGGCGCGTGCCTGTAATCCCAGCCACTAGGGAGGCTGAGGCAGGAGAATCCCTTGAACCTGGGAGGTGGACACTGCAGTGAACCTGGATCAGGCCACTGCACTCCAGCCTGGCCAAGCCTGGCCAGACTCTTGTCAAAAAAAAAAAAAAAAAAAAAAAAGAAAGAAGAAAGGGGCAGGGGAAGGGAAGGGGCAAAGGAGTGGGGGGGGGAGAGAGAGAGAGAGAGAGAGAAAGGAAGGGCTAGAGGGAGGGAGGGAAAGGAAGCCAGCCTGTGCTACTGAATTTAGAGTGAGGCGGAGAAGCATAAGAAGAGACTGAAACATCTTAAGTCAGAAAGAGGTGACCAAAAGAATGATGTGGACACGTCAAAACAACACAGCTGACCTTCGTTTGGCAATGAATTCTTAAATATAACACCAAAAGTATGAATAACAAAAGAAAAAATTAGATAAATTGGACTTCATCAAAATTTAAAATGTGCATCAAAGAACATTATCAATAAAGTAAAAAGACAAGCAACAGAATAGAAGAAAATATTGCAAATCATATATCAGGTACAGCTTAATATCATCCTCCTAAAATCCAACAAAAAGACAAACAACCCAATTTAAGAAAAATCAAAAAACTCAAAACAGACATTACTCCAAAGATACACAAATGACCAATAAGCACAAGAAATGATGTTTACCATCACTAGTCATCAATAGGAAAAATGCAAACCAAAACCACAATGAGATATGACTTCACACTCAGGATGGCTACACACACACACACACACACACACACACACACCCCACATGGAATATAATAAGCGTTGGCAAGAATGTGGAGCAACTGGGAACCTTATACCTTGCTTACAGGAAGGTAAAATGGTGCTGCCACTATGGAAAATGGCTTGGCGGTTCCTCAAAAAGATAAGGATAGAATTACTATATGATCCAGTAAATCCATTCTTATGTATGTACTCAAAAGAACCGAAAACAGGGATTCAAAAGAGATATTTGTATGTCAATGTTTACTGTAGGATTATTCACAAAGCCAAAAGTTGGAAACAACTCAAATGTGGGTTTCTGTACCCACTAGAATTGAATTAATTATATTCAACACTGTCAATAGAATGCTTACGAATTGTGCACTTAAAAATGGTTTAAATGGCATACTTTACTATATTAGGTATGTCCTGTCAAAAGAAAATATTTGGAAAACAAAACCAACCAACCAACCAACCAACCAACCAACCACAGAAGCTGACCTGAAGGGACTCTCACTGGCCAAATCTAAGCATCAAAATAGTGACAGCAATGAATTAAAGCCCACTGAATAAAACAGGAATCTATGAGTCCCTACTTACACAAACAAAGTCTGATCTATTTTAAGGGGGTAAAGAGGTGAAGAGAAGGTTCTTCCTTACAACAGAATGCCAACATAATGAATATAGAAAGAATGGGCTAATTATAAAACCACCCATTAAAACCCATCATATTTGTCTCAGTAGGGTTGGACTGCTGTAACAAAGTATCATAGGCTTAAACAACAAACTGTTTAATATTTCTCATAGTTCTGGAAGCTGGGAAATCCAAGATCAAAGTACAGATCTGGTGCCCGGTGAGGACTTTCTTCTTGGTTTGAAGATGGTTGTCTTCTCATTGTATCCTCACATGGTAGAGAGCAAGCCCTTGGGTCTCTTCTTAAAAAGGCACCAGTCCCATACATGAGGGATCCACCTTTATAACCAAATCTCACCTCCCCAAAGCCCTAACCTCCTAATACCTATCAAAGTGGGGGTTAAGGTTTCAACATGTGAATTTAGGGGGGACACAAATACTATGTTCATAATATTAATAATTAATTCAGGCAAAACCATCAGTAGATGCTGAAACTAGCAGCTAAAGTGGGATTAAAAAACAGTACAATCACATAGGTTCAAAGTACCTCCACACAAAGCAGTTTCAGGGGGAAGGACAACTTAATAGGAAACAAGTGATAAAAGTCAACAATACCAGTAAGGGAACAAATCAACAACATGTGCAGCCTATAGGAAGAAAAAGAATTTAGCATTATTTCAGGAACCGTCCTGGCAAAAACGTATAAACTAGACCTAATCTCTAATCATGAAGAAACACTGGACAAATCTAAACTGAGAAACAGTCTAATAAAGAAAAAAAACTCTGCTCTGTACTCATCTTGCAAAAAACACTAAATCATAAACATCAAGGGAAGACTAAGGAGCTGTTCCAGATTGAAGAAGCCTACAAAAATGTGATATATGAGCTCAGATTAAATTTTTTTGCCATAAAGCACATTATTGCGGGCATTTTTAGAGACATTAATGAAATCTCTAGTGAAGGGTTACAGGAGTTCTTTCAATTATTCTTGCAATTTTTCTTTTTCCTTTTGAGACAGTGTCTCACTCTGTCACCCAGGATGGAGTGCACTGGCATGATCTTAGCTCACTGCACTCTCCATTACCCAAGTTCTGACTAGCTGGGACTACAGGTGTGCACCACCACACCTGGCTAATTTTTCTATTTTTAGTAGAGACGGAGTTTCGTCATATTGGCCAGGCTGGTCTCAAACTCCTGACCTCAAGTGAAGTGATCTGCCTGCCTCAGCCTCCCAAAGTGCTGGGATTACAGGTGTTAGCCATCACACCTGGTCAATTTTTCAAATCTTTTAATATTTTCTTCCTACAGTATGAAGAATCCTTGTGTACATCCCACTGACAAAAACAAAACGACTGACATGGCTTTCCTAATTGCTCAGAACATTACCAACAGATTCAACTATTCTTTCTGCATGGCTTACGATGCATTAAATGTTTTTCTAAAACAGCTGTTTTCTATTCACAAAGTCTTTCAGGTAGGAAATCTTCCATGAGCCTACCTGATACAGAGAACAGCTTACAGAAGCCAGATAGATGCCAGGCAGTAAAAGCTACCACTATTGTGATGGCATAAAATCTGAGACATTACTGAAGATACTCAGACAACAAGTGAAGACACAGGCAAGTGTGGACAGCACAAATACTCTCTATGCCCTGCTTTTTCTTCATAAAAATTATGTTTTGTATTTGTTAAACATGTATAATTCATATTAAAATGCAGGCTACATGAAGACAGAGGGTTTGTATTCCAAGAGACTAGAAGAGCATCTGACCTACCAGACACACAAGAAATACTTAATAAATAAATGAATATATCATACAGAATGAACTCCGTACCCTGAAAATATACCTTGTTTTATGCCCATGGTATAGTTACGGAAGCTGATCAACTAATGAACCATTAATAATCAGTGGATTTTAAAAGTGGAATTACAGTACAGGTAATATTGTGATCACGGAATAATTAGAATACAGTATGTCAGAATCTGTGTAAATTACTATGTATCAGAATCATGGGATACAGTTACGACACTACTTAAAGGAAATTTCAAACTACTTACATTAGTAAATAAGAAAGAAAAATAATTATCCAAATTAAAATGTTAAGATATTTAATTTAAAAAAATGTGTCACAGCATTTTTAGCAGGCAAAATTTTAAATACACATTTTAAATTTAAAACATCTATTAAAATTTAAAATACATATATATACCCACTGACCCAGAAATTCTGCTTCCAGCAACTTACCCCATAAAAACTAATGTACTGTTTTATGAAAATATTACGTACTAGAATTTACTGCAGCACTGTTTTGTACTGTAAACAGAGTGATCAGCTAAATTATTTGACATATCCTCACCATGGAATAGACTCAATTTGGACTAGACACCATTAAAAAGACTCAATTTGGCCAGGAACAATGACTCACTCCTATAATCCCAGCACTTTGGGAGACAAAGGTAGGAGGATTGCTTGAGCCCAGGAGTTCAAAACCATCCTGGGCAATAAAGTTAGACCTCGTCTCCACAAAAATGTTAAAAAAAAAAAAAAAAATTAGATGCGTGTGGTGGCACACACCTGTGGTCCCAGCTACTTGAGAGGCTGAGGCAGAAGGAATGCTTACACCTGGCAAATCAAGGCTACAGTGAGCTGTGATCACACCAGTGCACTCAAGCCTGGGCAGACCTTTGTCTCAAAACAAACAAACAGAAAGACTCAAATAATCAAAAGCCCTAAATGTTTATGAATAGAGAGAAAAATAGAGAACTTACACCAAGATGTTAACATGGCTGTGGGGGTGAGAGAGTCATATATGTTTTTACTTCATTTACGTAAAATTTTACATACATACACAAAATGCTTAAAAAAAAAAAAAAAAGACAGGAAGAGAGGCCAGACATGGTGGCTCACGCCTGTAATCCCAGCACTTTAGGTGGCCGAGGCAGACAGATCACGACATCAAGAGATCAAGACCATCCTTGGCCAACATGGTGAAACCCCATCTCTACTAAAAATACAAAAATTAGCTGGGTGTGGTGGCATGCACCTGTAGTCCTAGCTACTCAGGAGGCTGAGGCAGGAAAACTGAACCCGGAAGGCAGAGGCTGCAGTGAGTTGAGATCGTGCCACTACACTCCAGCCTGGAAACAGAGCAAAACTCCATCTCCCAAAAAAATAAAAAAAAAAAAAGACAGGAAGAATAAATTAAAATTAACATAAAAACTTATTTTACAAACCGAAAGCCCACAATAGCAAAGATACAATCAATCTAAATGTCCATCAATGGATGACTGGATAAAGAATATGTAGTACATACACACAATGGCATACTACTCAGCCATAAAAAAGAATGAAATCATGTCTTCTGCAGCAACATGGATGGAACTGCAGGCCATTACATTAAGCAAAACAACTCAGAAAGTCAAAGACTGAATGTTCTCACTTCTCAGTAATAAGTGGGAGCTAAATAATATGTACATATGGACATAGAGAGTGGAATGAGAAACAGTGGAGACTTGGAAGGATAGGAGGCAAGTGAGGGATAAGAAATTACTTAATGGGTACAATATACATTATCCAAGTGGTGGATACACTAATAACCCAGACTTTACATAATATATCCATGTAACAAAACTGTACTTGTATCCATTACATTTATACTAACAAAAAATAATAAAAACAATTAAGCTAGAATAAATTTCTTTGGAGGTATTTCTTCGGAGGAGAAAGATAAGCCACTAGCTAATCTAATTTTTAAAAATGTTTTACAATTCTGCTTTTCACATAGGTCTTAATTACATTAGATACTATTTGAATATATTAGGCTCCAATGTCATGTTTTTGAAATGTTTGCCCCAGCACACTATTTATTGAAAATTTCATTCTTTCTCCACTGGATCTGTAATACCACTGTTACTATACACCAACTCCAGATATATCTAGGTTCATTTGAAGATTCTGTTTCACTGGTCTATTTGATATCAACAATACAACAATGTTTACATCACTACAGCTTTATAATTATGCATATACTGTATCTTGAGTCTTCACATCTTTTTCAAGGCATTTTTGCCATTTAGTCTGTTACTCTTTCATATTAGTTTTAAAATCAACTTGTCAACGTCCATGCAAAATAAAAAAATAAACACTTTGGCCAGGTGCAGTGGCTCAATAATCCCAGCACTTTGGGAGGCCGAGGGAGGCAGATCAAAAGGTCAAGAGATTGAGACCATCCTGGCCAACATGGTGAAACCCTACCTCTAAAAAAATAAAAATAAAAATAAATAAAATAAACAACTTGAATTTTTGACTGGAACCATACTGAATTCTAACCTTAATTTGAGAACTGACATTTATATGATACTGAGTCTTCCTAGCTAAGTATGTAGAGTTTCTCCTTTTACTCTGATTTACTTTTATTTCCTTTAGAAATGACTCGTAATTTCCTTGTATAGGCCTCATACACTTTTGGTGGGTTTATTCCTATTACTCAGTACAGTTTTTATGCTATAGCATTTTAAAAACAAATTTTCTAATTTATGCTGATAGTTGATTTTATTACATTGAACCTTGCTAATTTCCTAATAGTTCTTACAGTCTATAGACTTTCCTAGATTTTCTGCATAATTACATCATCTTTAAATAGCTGTGTTTTTCATTCTAATTCTTACAACTTATTTATTTTTCACTTTACTGTAGAAGCTGTTAACATGCTGAGTGGAAGCAGTGACTAGGTGTCATTGTTTTGTTCTGATTTTAAAGCAAATGTTTCTAACTTTACCACTCAGTCCAGCAAATGCCCAAATACCTGGGTAAGGAAATTCTCTTTCTATTCCCTGCTGTTTTTATAACTATTTAGTGATGAATTTTATCAAAGCATTTTTTCTGGCATCTATTCATTGCTTCTTTTGGGAGAAACAGTCTGCCATGGGTTCTGAATGTCCCTGCATATAACTGCTATATATGCCAAATTCTAAGACCTAACTATCTACTGACACTGAACAGTTTCTGTAGCTGGTTACAGAGAAGATTAAACAGGTTAAGGCGACCACAATGTGACTACTACGGCAGGTCACTCCCAGGGAAAGGACTAGCTTGCATTCTGCTTTCTATAAAAGGTACCAAGCTCTTGACCCTGGGTTACTCAGCCACAGTGCATCCCACTGTGTGCATAGCCTCCATCTCTCTGCCTATCACATGGCCCGGTGAGATTTGGGGACAGGGAATCTGCACTACAGTGCTGATCCTCCTGCTGATTGCTGTTCTGTGAATAAAAATCTGTCAGCCGGGCGCAGTGGCTCATGCCTGCAATCTCAGGGAGATTTGGGAGGCCGAGGCAGGTGGATCACCTGAGGTCAAGAGTTTGAGACCAGCCTGATCAAAATGGTGAAACCCCCACCTCTACTAAAAAAATACAAAAAAAATCATTTCCTCCCGGCGCGGATCCAGGGAGCCGGGAGGGAGAGAGGAGGCGGCGGGGCGGGGCCGTCCCCGCGCCCCCTGCAGGCGCCCGGCCGAGGGCGAGCCCGCCGAGCCCCGCCGAGCCTGACCGCGCCGCCCCCGG
>CAUYLG010003914.1:0-46664 GCA_963573385.1 Cacajao melanocephalus
CACTCATTCTCCGTCAGGCCTTGTTCTCTTGCTGATGAGGAGCTGCGATCCCCTGTAGGAGGAGAGGCATTCTGATTTCGGGTGTTCTCAGCCTTTTTGCACTGGTTTCTTCCCATTTTTGTGGATTTATCCACCTGTTGTTTTTGTAATTGCCAACTTTCAGGTTGTGACGTCTGAGTGGACGTCCGGCTTGTTGGTGATGAAGTTTTTTCTGTTTCTTAGTTTTCCTTTGGCGGACACCCTTTTCCCACAGAGCTAGGCCTTCCCGAGTTTAGCTGTGCTTACTGTGAAACTCTCAGTCCTCAGCGCTTTCAATTGCTGTTCTCCTTGTGGGGATGGGACCAGCTGAGCCCGACTCAAAGGGCACCCAATCCCGTATACTCCGCACTGAGAAGCGCCGCGCCATGCCGGGGCACTGGCAAAACAGCCGCGCCGGCCAAAAGAGTCGCGCTGGCAACCCGTGTGGCTCCTCCGCTGGGTAGCTCCCAGTTTGTGGGCAACAGAAATTCGTCTGAAATTGTGGCGTCCACTCGCTTTCTGCACTTTCACTGTGAGCTACAATCCTGAGCTGTTGCTAATCAGCCATCTTGGATCTCTCTCCGAGGCATTGTTATTATACATACACACAGAAACACAGCCACACACTCACTCTTTTTGTTTCTTACTTATTTTTCATCTCTTACCTTTCACCTGGGATCACTTATACTGACTTAACGTGTACCTTCATTTTGAACTATTTAAACTATTGCCACTGGCCAGAACTTCCAGCATCCTGCTTCCCCGTGTCCCGGGCTCCACATCCCCTAAGTTGTAAGATTTGCTTGGACTGGCCCATCCACTCCCACTCAGGTGTCAGCAGGAAGAAGGGAGGGATGAGGGGATGGTGGCACGCTGTCCCTTCCCCTCCACTCAGCTCCCCACCTCCAGCCTACGTCTTGGCTTATGGCAACAACATAGAAGTCTCCTGAGGACCAAATGGGGTCTCCCACAGTTTGCGCACTGGGGACACAGGAGTTTCCTGGAGAGAAGGAGTCTCTGCCCTCATGGGACCTTGTGTTTTAGTGGGGAGATGGAAAGTAAACATTCACACAAACCAGTACTGAACTTCTGATCATGACAAGTGCTGCCATGACAACAAAATCAGGCAGCGAGGCTGGGTGGGAAGAAACTGCAAGGGCAGGAGAGGCTTCTGTGCAGAATAGGGAGCCAGGTGGGCAAAAGTCTGAGGGCAGAGCATGCTCGGTTACAGCATAGCAGGGCAAGGCTCTTCCCCTGGAACAAACGCAGCACACCAGAGGTGCTGAAGGAACGTGGGCGTCTGGTGTTGAGAGAGAGACGGGCACAGCGGTGGCAGGATGCTGGGGCAGGAAGGCGTGAGAGCTGCCTGGACACAGTGCTGTGGGTACTTTATTCTCCCTGGATATAAATTAAAGCCTGTGGAATATTTCCAGGGGGAAATGAACTGGAGAGGGCCCATGTGAAAGGAGAGAAACCAACCCTCTTTTTAGGGAAGCAACTTTCTGAGTCTGGTCTGCTGACTCCAGGGGTCCCCAGGATATTTTTCAAGTGTCCGTGTGCTCAAAAATAAATAATACCACTAAGGTATAATGCCTTATACTTTATCCCCGGGACATGGGGAAGCAGGATCCTGGAAGTTCTGCTCAGTGGCAATAGTTTAAATAGTTCAAAATAAGGTGTAATACCTTACTAGTATTATTTAAGGTATTATTTTCCTTCTTCGAGGTGCTGTATTGGCCCTGATGTACGGTAGCGATGGTGGACAGCACTGTGGGTGCCAAGAACAAATGGTGATTGTGACTCCACACTCCCACTAGTGTACATTGTGTTCTGCACCTGCCGACATTCACAGGAAGTCGGAAGGGTCAGTTTCACTGAGGAGTGATGCCCCTGATGGAAGCAGTTACAACTGTTAATTTTATTTAGGCTCAACCCTTGAGTGCACATTGTTTTGATATTCCATGCTACCACATGGGAAGTGCCCACAGGGCTGGGGGTAAGGGAAGCTGGGTGAGTCCCAGGGGAAGGGCTGGCTGGGACTGTGTCAGGGCCCAGACTCTTGAGCTGCCCATGCAATGCCCAGTGCTGCGTGTGTCGGGGGAGGGAGAGAGAGTGAGAGAGAGAGAGAGAGAAAGAGAGGAGAGAGAGAGAGAGAGAGAGAGAGAGATGGTAAGAGAGAGAATGAGAGAGAGATTAGAAGTGGGGGGAGAATGGGAGGAGAGAGGGAGCTGAAGATGGGTGAGGGGTGGGCCATACCTAGTGGAGGACAGAGCACAGAGAATGAACAGAATATGGGAAGTGATGAAATAAGATATGATGAATGGATTGCAGATTTTTTTTTCTTTTATTTTTAGAGATTGGGTCTCTGTGTTACCCAGGCCAGTCTCAAACTCCTGGGCTCAAGCAGTCCTCCCGCCTAAGCCTCCCAAAGTGCTGGGATCACAGGCATGAGCCCCACCCTGAATTGCAGATATTAAGATGAGGGACATAGCATCTGTCAGCCGGGGAGTCAAAACAGGTTCCCCAAGGAGGTGAATTTGCAGTTGAGGGCCGAGGTTTATCGCGGAATCTGCCCAGTGGAGTGGGGCATAGGTAAGGGAGGAAACAGACATCCCAGGTCAGGGGACAGCTGGTGCCCAGATGGGCCGGGACAAGTCTGGCCTTCAGAGGTGGTGGGTGCTCCTGGCAGCCCCACCTTCCCCTCCCCCACGACGGAGCATCATTCATCGGAAGCTTTAAATGGCAAAACTGTTTAAAAAGGTCTTGACTATTTTATTTAATTCAATTTTCAGAAACCCCTTTGCACCATTGGGGTCCTTATACATCTGATGTGGAAAATGGGGCTCAAAGGCAACCCGGGATTTGTGGCAAGTGGACCTGGATCCACAAGACCCGGAACGCTCCCACAGCCGCCTCCTCCAGGCCAGCTGTCAGATGGCGGCAGTTTGATTGGAAACAGAACAGCCAGCACTTTCAGAAGTGCTAGCTGGTGGTTATTTTGGGGACATTGGGATGTAGCTGGGATTTAGGTGTCCAAAATATCTCCTAAGAGATGGAGCCTGGCCTGAAGCTCTGATCCCGGGATTTCAGCCTTGCAGAAGGCTCCCAGCATCCTCAGGCAGGGCAGACCCCACCCCAAGGGCCCTCTCTGGGTGAAGGCTTCTAGCTCCTGGCCTGAAGTCTGTAGATTAAGGTATTAATCACATCACAGTCTGGCTGTACCTTTCAGCTCCTCCAAATAAGTGTGGTGTGATTCTATTTTGCAGACAAAGTTCCTGGGAATCCAGCCAGTAGGTGAGGAGGGAGCGTGGGACAAAGGCTGACAGCATCACTTCTGTATCTAGAATGTATCCCAGGAACAAGGGAAAAAGACCTTTCAGCCCCAGGACCCTGCAACTCCTGAAAGCTCTTACCTCCTTGCCCAGCATGGGCTGCGTGCTGGAGGAAAGCAGCCTTCTTTCGAATCCAAGTCTCTACCTGTGGCCTGGGTGGATGGAAATGGTGACTTAATCTCTCTGAGCCTCATCGGGCGTGGGGAGGGTGAACTGGGAGGCTGCAGAGGCTGGTGCTCACCTCTCTTCCACTGCCCTGGACCAGGACTCCACCATCCAAAGGCTCTTCCCAAGCAGATTCATAAACTACACAGAGATAGAAACATTTCCAAAAACCTTGTCTGGCCTGATAGCCTGTGGGTGTGATCTCACTTGATGCTTTTGACAGCGCGGCCTGGCAGACATGGTTGTCACCGACACTCTGAAGACAAGCAAGCAGGACACAGGGTGGGTGTCCTGAGCACGGTTCACACCCAGGGCTGGGGCTCACGGCCCCCCAGAGGCAGGTGGCAAGTGTGCCGGTGAGGGTGGGCTGTCTTCTTCTCCTGTACCTGCTGGGACCCCGCCCGCGTGTGTGGGCAGCATGGGCCTGTTGGATTGGATGGGAGATTTTGAGGGGATCGCTAGGCTCACGTTACATAGCAGGTGCTGAGGGACCTGGAGGATCATCTGCATTCAAAGCTCTGCTCTTCAGCCATTTATTTTAAGGCTACTGGGTGCAAAAGAGAAATATCTTGCTAGGGAAGGTTGAATGTTGGTGTGGTCAGTAGAATAATAGCCCCCAAAACATCCCTGTCCTGATGCCTAGAACCAGTGAGCATGTGAGGTTACACAGTGTTATAGAGAGTTGAGGTTGCAGGTGGATCGGGTTACTAATCAGTCGGCCCTGAGTGGGAGGTTCTCCTGGATTATCTGTGTGAGTCCAACATAATCGCCAAGCATTCCCACAGGAGAGAGGGGTGAGAGAGACTAAACCTGCTGGGTGCTGGTTTTGAAAATAGAAGAGACCTCCAGACAAGGCAGGCTGCAGTCTTTGGAAGCAAGAAAACCACATGGGAACCAATTCTCCCCGAAGCCTTCATAAAGATGCAGCTCTGCCCACACCTTGATTTTGGCCCAGGAAGACCCCCTCAGACTTCCGACCTCCAGAGTGCTGGGATAATTGCTATGAGTCTGTTACTGCAGCAGGCGGAGGTGAGTGCAGGTGGCAGGCGCCAGGAGCTGGGCTGCCGTGTGGCAGGTGCATGTGCATGGCGCTCTCAGCACCCGTAGGTTTGCTGGGAAGCTGCCCTATCCTGGTCCCAGTCCAGCAGGCTCCCAGTGAGTGCCCCAACTTATCTTCCTACTTATTCAATAACATTAAACAACTGTTCATGGGGAGGAACTTTTTACCTACAGTGACTTTTAAGAGGACTGGGATGACCAGGGGCACCAGGTGACAAGAATGTTTAGAAACATTTTCTGATTTCCTTACATTCTCTCCCTAATCGAAACCAAGCCAACACACACACTCACATGCACCCTGCATCAGTCAATTTTCACACTGCTCTAATGAACTACCTGAGACTGGGTGGTTTATAAAGGAAAGAGGTTTAATTGACTCACAGTTCCGCATGGCTGCGGAAGCCTCTGGAAATTTACAATCACGGTGGAAGGTAAAGGGGAAGGGAGGCACGTCTTTCATGGCAGCAAGAGAGAGTGTGAGGGGTGACTGCCAAACACTTTTAAACCATCACATCTTGTGAGAACTCCCTCATTATCACGAGAGCAGCAAGGGAGAAGTCAGCCGGTCCCATCAAGCCCCTCCCCTGACACAGGGGGATTACCATTTGAGATAAGATTTGGGTGGGACCACAGAGCCAAACCATCTCACACCCCAAACATACAACACAATGCACATACGGTGTCCACGCCTTAAGCACACACTCGTATGCACGGACATAGCCCTAGTGTGAGGCTGGTTGGGACACAGCAGAGGCCTTTCCAAGGGCACTTAGGTTGGCACAGTGCATTGCACTATGTGGGCTGCCAGTCCCAGGATGGGAGTGAAGGTGCTGAGGTGGGCTGTGGACTGCCGTGGACAGCCGTCCTCAAGTGCAGACTCCAGAGCAAGCTTCCGCTGGGGCAGGCCCATGGCCACACTCCTCTGCATGGTCTTGACCTGGGTCCCTGCATGGGTGCCCTGCAGTAGCCATGGGGTCCCTCCCTGAGTGCTCTGGGCCAGTCACAGCTTTAGCAGGCAGCGTGCAGTGCCGAGTCCTCACTGCTGCTCCCAACCCTCTGCTCAGGCTGAGTGCCCAGGGGGAGCTTCTGGGAAGTGGGTGGTGGCTTGTTGGGTGCAGTTACTCTGGACTCCTGGCTCTGAGGATTCCATGTCGTCAACCCTCTGGTTCTGTTTTCAGAGCCCAAAGACACGCTGCAGAGCCAGAGATGCTGGGAGAGGCAGCGTGGAGGAGATCACCGGAGCCAGGATGGGGATGGTAAGTGAGCTGGAAGCAGTGAATGAGGTAGGTCCTGGCACCTTGGCACTGGCTGGGCATGCAGGGGCCTGCACACATCTCCCCATTGGGTCCCCTCTGCGCTGTTAGTCCTCAGTTTCCACCACCAGAAGGTTCTTCCTGCTGAGAAGTACCTTCAGTCCGAGCCCCGGGTGCAGGAGGAGAGCAGTGTTCAGTGATGCCGGGTCCGCAGTGGCCCAAGGGCTGTGGGGAAGATGGACAAGGCTGTGTCTGGGGGCTCCTGCTGGGTATCGGCCCTCCGTGCTCTCTGTGTGTTCTCAGCCTTGGTGGCCAGGAGCAGAGGTGGTTTGGGGAAGGAACAAGGACAGACCCTAATCTGTCCACCTGGAGAAGGGACTCCCAGCACATCACTAAAAAGTGCTCTCAGGGCCAGGCGCGATGGCTCATGCCTGTAATCCCAGCACTTTGAGAGGCTGACGCAGGCAGATCAGGAGGTGAAGAGATCCAGAGCATCCTGGCCAACATGGTGAAACCCCATCTCTACTAAAAATACAAAAATTAGCCAGGCATGGTGGTGTGTGCTTGTAATCCCAGCTACTTGGGAGGCTGATGCAGGAGAATCACAGGAACCCGGGAGGTGGAGGTTGCAGTGAGCTGAGATCAGGTCATTGCACTCCAGCCTAGGGGATAGAGCGATACTCCATCTCAAAAAAAAAAAAAAGTGTGCTAGGGTTGAGAGACCCCTCAGTGTCTTCCTACCACCCTTAGGATGAAGGAAAACACCCTGTCACGGCCCTGAGACCCTGCAGGGTGTAGCTTCAACCCCACCTCTGGCCTCCAACCCACCCCAGCCTGTGATCTGTCCTCAAGCAGCAGCAGCCTTCCCTGTGCCGGTCACGGTCACTGCCACTGCCACCATGGGGCCTTTGCACCTGCCGTGGTTGTGCCGAATAACCTTTGTCTGTCAACTCCTCCTGGCTCCACCCAAGCACTGCTGCCTCAGGTGTGCCTGCCTCTCCCTACCCCACTTAGCCCATCCCCATGTCCTTCCCAGCACCTCTGCCTCGGTTATGACTTGATATTGGTTTGCCCAGTGATCTGACTGGCATTCAGTTCCCCTGCTAGACTGTGGAGTTACCTGAGGACAGGGACCTGGCTTGCTCATTAGCTTGACCCTTGCCTCTCTGGGCTGAGGGCAGGGACAGCGCGTGGCACCACAGAGTGCCCCGGGGTGCCGCCTACTCTCAGTGTTCCATGTGAAGTGACGCACACATCTTCAGAACAACCCTGGGCAGGCGTTGTTACTCTCTCCATTCTAAAGAAGGGGAAACTGAGGCACAGTGAGGTCAGCCAGTGTGTCTAAGGCCACACAGAGACATGTCACAGCTGGACTTCAAAGTCTGGGTGAGCTGTGGCACTTTCCATACAGGAGCCTCCAGCCATGCATAGCTTGTAGAGATTGAATTAGTGAAGATGAAATAAAATGCAGTTTCTCAGGTGCATGAGCCGCCTTTCAGGTGCTTAGTGTTCATGTGTGGCTGTGTCTGCCGTATGGGGTAGATCTGGCTGATTTCCACCATCGCAGGAGATTCTGCTGGCAGCGTCACCTCTAGAGTTTGCATCTATGGCTGGATGTGGGCAGCCCCCAAGTATTTCCCAGTGGAACGGGGAAATGGGGCTCCCAAGCACCTCACCTTGCTCTCTTCTCACGCCCTATGAGGGACTCACTGGCCTCTCTGGAGCTCCTGAACTTGGGAGTGGCCCCCTCACTTCAATATTCCCAGGCTTTCTTGCTCTCTATCCTGTAAACTGCTGACTTTGACAGTACCTGTTTCTAGCCTTGTCTTAACTTCCATGTCACAGAGACAAACCTTTGTATTTTTGTTTTGTACAGGGCTAGAGAGGCTTTGCAGACCACATTTGGGCTTTGACTCTTCTCTCTCTTCCCCTCCTTTTCCCTCTCTGTCTTACTCTTTCTCATTTTCCATCATCTTCTCTTTCCAATCCTGTAAAGATGCGAACAGCACTCTTAGCTCACGGGCTGTGTCTGGTGGGTGGGCTGTGGTTTGCCAGTCTCTGCTCTAGAGTCCGAAGCTTTGATAAGTGCCTTGCTCCTCTCTGGACATCACTGGAGGTTTCCTCCACCTGTCCCACCTGTTCTGTCTGGAGAGCTCCTTCCTGACTTGAGCTGAATTCAGGGTCCTCTGCCTCCCCCAGGGCGTAGCTCCAGGAGGGATCTGGAGCTCAGGAAGCACTGCCTCTGAGCACCGCCTGGGCATTCTCCTCTCCCTGCAATTCTGGGGCTTGGATGTTATTTTTTGTGTATGCAGGTGATGCATCAGTCTATTCTGTCACTGTTGTCTTTATTGCCTGTGATTTTGGCTGACAATGTTGTGTTTCTCTCAGAGTCAATAGCACATCATCTCTGGCAGTCAGGATCAATGTAACCCAAAGAACACTTCGGGGGTGGGGGTGAGGGCCGATCCCATCCTTGCATCCCCCGTCCTGCAGAGGAGCTCTGGGGGCCTGTTTGCTCTGCTAAAATGGTTCATTTTCCTGCGGCTGAGGCTGCCTGCCTGGCTGGGCCCCTCGTTGTTGTGGTCCTGCTGTGTTACTGACTCTGTGTTCTGCTTCTTGGCCCTGTTTCCTCTGCACCAAAGGGGCCATGATGCACAAACACCTGCAAATGGCCATGAGGCCTATGTGCTTGGCACTCCAAGATGCGCTGGGAACACAGGCTGGTTCTGCACTCTGTGGAGAGCCTCTTCTCGTGTGTGTCTTCGGCTGTCATTTGCCAGCAGGTCTCAATAACTGTCTGCCCACAAATGCTGCCTGTGGCCACCACCCCTGCATCCAGGCCCTCCTCCTCCAGCTGACTTTGCTGCCACCTCCCCCGCTGGGGTGAACTGAGAGAAGGTGCCCAGAACTGAGATGCCCCGCCTTGCAGGTGATGCTGGCTACCTGGATGAGTAGCAGGCAGGGCACCTGGTGAGATGTCAAGGCTGAAAGCGCAGGCTGTGCAGGTGGGCAGGTGAACAGGTGGACAGGAAGACAGGAAGACAGATGGACAGATGGATAGGCAGACAGGAGGACAGGTGGAGAGGTGGACAGAGGGGCAGGAGGATGGGTTGACAGGAGGACAGGCAGACAGGACAGGCAGACAGAAGGACAGATGGACAGAAGGGCAGGAGAACAGGTAGACAGGTGGACAGGAGGACAGATGGACAGGTGGATAGGAGGACAGGTGGACATGGGGACAGGAGGACAGATGGACAGGTGGACAGGCAGACGAGGCAGACAGGAGGACAGGTGGACAGGGGGACAGGTGGACAGGTAGACTAGGAGGACAGGTGGACAGGAGGACAGGCGGATAGGTGGACAGGTAGACTAGGAGGACAGGTGGACAGGAGAACAGGCAGACAGGCAGATGAGGCAGACAGGAGGACAGGTGGACAGGAGGACAGGTGGACAGGTGGACAGGTAGACTAGGAGGACAGGTGGACAGGAGGACAGGTGGACAGGTGGACAGGTAGACTAGGAGGACAGGTGGACAGGAGAACAGGCAGATGAGGCAGACAGGAGGACAGGAGGACAGGTGGACAGGTGGACAGGTAGACTAGGAGGACAGGTGGACAGGAGGACAGGCAGAGAGGCAGACAAGGCAGACAGGAGGACAGGTGGACAGAAGGGCAGGGGAACAGGTAGACAGGTGGACAGGAGGACAGAAGGACAGGTGGACAGGAGGACAGGAGGACAGGTGGACAGGAGGACAGGTGGACAGGAGGACAGGAGGACAGGTGGACAGGTGGACAGGAAGACAGGAGGACAGATGGACAGAAGGGCAGGAGGACAGGTGGACAGGCAGACAGGACAGGTAGACAGGAGGACAGGAGGACAGGTGGACAGGCAGACAGGCAGGGCCAGAGTTGTGGCTCAGTTCTTGTCTCACTAACTGTGACCCTTGGCTAAGGCAAACCCTTCCAAGCCTTTGTGAGATGGAGATAATTACAGCACTGATGACAGTCAATCCGTGGGATACAGGGCCTTCCTGCCCCCTGCTTTCCCACCTGTTCTGTCTCTGGCATCCCACCTGATGCTCTGCCGCTGTGGATGCTGCCCAGCCTAGTCCAGTACATGCCAGGCATTGACTGTGCTCCCTATTGGGTACTGGGAGGTTCTCTACAGCTGGGACGCAGTCCCTGCCAACGCAGAGCTCACAGTCCCGTGTGCCTGTGGAGCGACTGTCAGCCTCAGCCTGACTTCTCTAGAAAGTGGATCCCGAGGCAGAGCCCTGTGTGCTGTGTTTTGTGAGAGGCTCCAGCCCCAGTGGGTGGGAGTGAGGGGCACTTGGGGAAGCAGGGAGGGAGGGAGAGCCAGAGAGATGTGCATGTGTGACTTCTCCAGCCTCTCCTGCTTCCACTGAGGGCCTGCCATGGAGAAGCCACCTAACCATGTCCCAGGCCAGACCCAGGAAATGCAGGGGTGGGGTGAGGGCAAAGGAATTCATCCCTTGGCTCATTTGCTCATTGGTTAAGCTCTGGGTGGGGTCCCTCAGCATCATCTATTGGGAAGCCATTCATTCATTCATTCATTCATCCACCCACCCACCCACCTGCTCATCAGACATTCAGGGACACACTCTCTCTACCAGCTTAAATTCTGGCCCAGGGGATACAAGAAGAACTAGAATGTATGCTGTCCTTGCAGCAGGGGCTCCCACATGTGCCCGCCTGCACTAGCCACACCCCAGATGCTGGTGACATCTAACCCCTGTGGGCTGACCCAGCAGGTCCAGGACCAATGGAGGTTTCCACTTGGCTGGGGATAGTCAGGGCTCTGGATGTGTCCCCGCTTGCTTTTGCTCATGGACAGTCATGGTTTTGCACTTGAACCTGAGATGTGGTGACAGCGGTGAGTAGGTGTCTCCTCCCTCTCCTTTGCCTGGGTGTGGCCATGACAGTCAGGGCTGGGTTTGGGTGGCTGCTTGCCAGTTCTGGCTGGGCCTTTTTCACCTAACCCCATTTGTGAGGTCTCTGTAGGCCCCTAACTTGACCTGACCCGTGGGTGGGTTTTAGTCCTGCCTTGGTTCCCCACAGACTCTACTCAGCCCCCTGTGCCCACTCTCAGCCCCCTGCCTCATGTGAGACCCACCCCCTTCACTACTCCATCCTTAAGCTTGACTAGAGCTGGGCGCTGTATTGGGCCTTGGGGCTTCCCGACCCCTCCTGCACAGAGAAAAGGGATTATTTCCACTTGGTCCCTGCTTCAGAGGCCTCACCACATGGAGCACAGGGCCTGGCCCTGCCATCATAGCCACCAGGGGTCAGTTCTTACCTCTGTCTCTTCCTACCTGAGTGGCTTTGGACAACTTACTGATCCCTCTGCATTTGTTTCCTTGCTATTATAATTTCGGATAGTAACATTCACCTAGTGGTATTGTCACGAAACTTTAGTGAAATAATGCATGCCAGCTTCCTGGGCCAGGGCTGTCACAGAACTAGGACTCAAAACAGGGCACCTATTATCATGGTTATCATTACTAACAGTTGGTGACAGCAGCGGTGTGACATGCGTCTGCCTGGCTGGGTCTCCCTGTGTTTCTGCCAGCTCTGGGCTGGGGTTTATGTGCTGCTTTCTGGGTACTGGTGTTGCAAGACAGCAGACTCATCAATCACCTGGAGTTCAGGGTGCAAAGTTAGGGTGCAATCGGAGGATTATGGGAACACAGAGAAAAGGGCAGCCATCCCCCAGTGAGGAGAAAATCTCAGAGGGTAATGCACTCTAATTTTTTCTTTCATTTTTAAAAGAAACATCTGTCCACTTAGATCTTGAGGACAAGGGGAGAACATGGAATGATACCAATTGTGAATGCATCTTGCAGGACCAGCTTCTTGGCTCACTGGAGGACAACATGGGCTCAAGCTGGAAACCTAACCGTTTCTACGTCTCTCAGCTCCTGGGAGACCCTGGAAAGGCCTCAAAAACAGACTGCGCTGAGTCACTATCGCACTACTCAGTCCTTGCCTGTTGGTGACCCAGGCTGCCTGGCCATTCAGGGCATTGTCTAGACTAGTGACACAGGCTGCCTCTGTCCAGCCCTGTCCTGCCTACGGGACTTTTCCATTTTCTCATTTAGCTTGGTAAATAAGCAAATTTTACACAGTTGTAATTGGTACAGGATCCATTTTGTAATTGAAATGCCAGGGGTCAGGTTTGGGTCTTGCTGCTCACCATGCAGAAAGCTAATCACTGAGACAACAGATATTGCCAAGGAAGAAGGCTTTAATCCAGTGCTGCAGACGAAGAGATGGGAGATCAGTCTGAAATCCATCTCCCTGATCAACTAAAATCAGGGATTTATATAACAGGAAAGAAATCTAACTATGTGCAGAAAAACAGGAATCAGAGATGGTAAGGAAATCACCATGGGTGAGGGGTCTGGAGTCTCCTCTGGGAGGCCTGAGGGTTGGTATCCTGAGAAAGGAACTCAGATAGGACACATGTAAGTTTCTCAACTTTTAAGACTGGAGGGGCAATTTCTAGGTTTATTAAAAAACAAAACAAAACATAAACATTACCTCTGTGGGGCAACTGGGCTTGTTTCCATTTGAGCCTGTCATTTCCCCCTCACCATAAGCTCTTCTCTATTTTGCCATTGTCTTCAGTGACTGTTTTAAATTACTGCAGAGATTGGCTGTGTGCCTACTGGGGGGCTTGGGCTACTGCCTGTTGCCCAAGTGTGTCTGCCAAGGTCCTGAGTCCACTGAATTCTGCCCTACAAGGGGCCAGGAGGCTCTTCCATGGTGGAGACACATCGTTGCAGACTTGTGGTCCTCAGAGTCCTGGGATGGGGCCTGAAATGTTGTCAGCATTGCTGTAGTTCTATTATAAATAATACTGTGATGGACATGTTCCTTCCAAAAGCCACACTCTCCCCTTTTCCCTCCACTCCTCGATGCTTTGCTTGAGTTGAAACTGGCAGTGACACTTTCTAAGCAGTGTCACTTCCTTGGTTTATAACAGCCTCAGTTTGTTCTCAGCAGGCCTTACCTTGGATGCAATAACCCTCAGATTTCCCTAAAGACTATTTAACTGAATGAGCTCACAAAAGATGTGACACAATTGCATTTGTCTCTGCCAGGCTTGCTCACCTGCATTTTGTGAGCTGCAAAAGTAGCCTCCATCTCACTCTTGCTGGTCTTCCTGGAAGCCCTGAATTCCAGAAGCTTCTCTACAATGATGGATGGAATACAGCCTATTATGCCCTTTCCTTTTTGAAAAGCAGGGAAATGTTCATTCTGAGTTCTGATTTGATTCTATGAACCCCAATTTCTCATGTGTAAAATGGAGATAAGAGTATCTAACACACATGGCTGGGTACCGTGGCTCAGGCCTGTAATCCTAGTACTTTGGGAGGCTGAGGCAGGTGGATCATGAGGTCAGGAGATCAAGACCATCCTGGCCAACATGGTGAAACCCTGTGCCTACTAAAAATAGAAAAAAAAAATTAGCCAGACATGGTGGCACATACCTGTAATCCCAGCTACTTGGGAGGATGAGGCAGGACAATCACTTGGATCAGGGAGTCGAAGGTTACAGTGAGCCAAGATCGCACCAGTGTACTTCAACCTAATGACAGAGCGAGACTCCATTTAAAAAAAATGAATATGAAACCCACAGAATGGGTGTAAGGATTAATCTATATAACAGCCAACAAAGGACTACAAACACCAGGGTGACACATACATCGAACAGCCATTGCTAGTTTTGTTAGCGCTATCACCATGCTAAATGCATCAGATATATTTCTTATAAATTATAGTCAATATAGCAAACTGAATTGAAATAGGATGCTTCCCCTTCATCAAACATGCAGAAATGATGGATACAATGTAACAAAACATTGTAAATACATAGTAGGATTTCATTTGTTTACTTATTTTGAGATAGAGTCTCACTCTGTCACCCAGACTGGAGTGCAGTGGCATGATTTCAGCTCACTGCAATCTTCACCTCCCTGGTTCAAGCAATTCTCCTGCCTCAGCCTCCTGAGTAGCTGGGAATATAGGCACACACCACACACTTGGCTAATTTTTGTATTTTTAGTAGAGACGGGGTTTCACCATGTTGGCCAGGCTGGTCTTGAACTCCTGACCTTGTGATCCACCCACCTCAGCCTCCTAAAGTGCTGGGATTATAGGTGTGAGCCATCGTGTCTGGCCATAGTAGAACTTTAAAGCAAGGGAAAGCCTCAGATACCAGAAGAAGATGGGCTCAGAACCAGAGGCAAGAATGGAAGTTTAAGAGCAATGTCAGAAGTAGATATAAGACTGACCTTCAGCTCCTGGCCCCAGGGATTGGGGAGAGCTAGAATTGAGTTTTCTGCTTAAATTTGGAGTCTGTCACTTCAGGGAATGGGGCCACCAAATGGGAACCTGCTCTCTGCCATAGGTTACTGATTTTGGAATGCCAATACCATGGTACATAGAGTCCATGTTTGTGTCAAACAAACAAACAAACAAACCATGAAGTGAGAAGTCAGAGCCACTTGGCTCTAACAGATGCAAATGCAAAATCACTGCACAGAGATGTCTCCACTACCGAGGGTCCTCAGAACTCCCACAAAAACCAGTTCTCACGAAATATGCACTTAGAGTAAGAAAATGCAGAGGATATCCAGCACACAAAAGAACTGACATTCCAGAACTGCAGATGACAGAGCAATCTGAAGATGTTAAAATGAATATGTTTAAGTTTTTCAGTGAGTCAAAGAAATAGAGTACATAGGCAAAGTAGGACATTATGAAGAAAATGGACAGGTAGCTTAAAAAAAAGCAGAAGGAAATTCTGAGGATATACAAATATAGTCATTGAAAGAAATAAGAGGTTTTATAGCCCATGTTGCTATTTCTAAGGCAATTGTCAGACTTTTCTGACATGCTTTTTGGAAGAATAAGTGAAATGTGTTCTTAAAATATCTCAAAGTACAATCCCCTTCCCACCAAAAGGGAGAAAACATAGGATTTAACAGTGCATACAAACAGGCTATAAAAGATGTTGACGTTTAAGTTAGCTGGGAATCAAGTAACTGATCATCAGGTAAATGGCTTTGAGTTGCTGATTTTAGGTAAAGTGGTAGGTTCCCATCCTAGCTATGCTGAATATCTTATTTTGAAAAGGAAAAGATAATTTTGAATGTGGAGGAATCTTGGATTGTGGGCATTCTGAAATACATTTTGTGAAAGTTGTCAGAGTAAAAATGAAGTCACTTACATTTAAAAAAAGCCCTGACAGATAGACCTGAGGAAGGCCATGCAGGTAGTGTTCTCACCCATAAATGCCTGATAACAAGAATTATCACAAAAGACTAGAAAAAGCCCCAACCTTGCACAAAGGCTATTGCAACCTTACACAAAACAAACTTCTCTAAGGACATCTGCCTAGCAACTGCCTGTGCAATCTTAGACTGGTCTCACCCTTGTTATTACTCTTTGTAGCCAAGGATAATAATCTCAGAACAATTATACCATCCTCCTCATTTTTTCCTTAAAAAGCTTTGCCTTCCTTTACTTTCCTGAATATGCGCATCACTTACTATGGAATACATATCCTCATTGCAATGCCCAGTTTCTGAAGAAATACCATTTTCTTTTAGAGAGCCTTTCTCTGTTTGTTATTTAGGTTGGCAATTTCCAGTGGTAAGTGTTTTAAAAATCTAGAGTTTGGAAGAAAAGATGTTTGGAGACCTCCGCCACTATGATATAGTAGATTAAAGACGGCTGCAAGTCTTTTGCTAGTCCTCCCATTTAGAGGAGCAATCTATGTCCCCCTCCCCTTAAATCTGGGCAACCTCTGTAATACCTGATGCTATAACACAGCAGGCACCACACTGTGCTGGTTTTCAGGCACAGTCCTTAAGAGGCTGGAATCTGTCACTTCTTGTATCTTGGAGTGCTGGCTTTTGGCACCAAGCCACCATGTTGTAAGGAAGTACGATCAACCACACAGAGGGAGCCCTTGTGGAGAGGAGCTGAGGCCCCAGCTGACAGTATCCACTGAGCTCCAGCACGGACTTAGCTGTCCTGGAAGTGGGTTCTCTAGCCCTGTCAGGCTGCCGTCAGTGACTACATGGAACAGACATGAGCCACGCTTGCTGGGTCCTGCCCAAATTATGGTCATGTAAGCAAAGGCAAGTTTATGAATGGTATAAGCCACCAAGTTTTGTGGTGGTTTCTTAGGCAGCCACAATAGATAGTTGGAAAAATAGTGAAATGAGCTATGTGGGAAACTCCTTTTCTGCTCCAAACACAATACATAAATGTGTTAAAACAACAAAAAAGACAAGTTCTTATTGCTTATTATTAATTTTTCCACATTTAAATTTTAATATTTAATTATATAATATCTAATAAAGCGTTTTTTAAAAACAAGTAAACAGCAGATTTAGAAGCAGTCCTGGGAAATCTCAGGTGCTAGACAGTATGAGAGAATGTGTGGGTTAGCAACAGGGAAATGGAGACCAGTGCCTTGGGAGTGCTGGAACAGGCTTGTGCCTTAGGGCTGGGTGTCAATGCCTGCATTAGGTCTTGAGTGAAGACTGGAGGGATCAATATTTAAAAGAGAGATAGATGTGGGCTTTCTGCAAAAAGAGCAGGGAAAGATTGATCTGATTTATGACAGGAAATAGTACAACTTCCCCTGAGCCTTGGGAAACAGCCAGGAAACAAGCTGCCTTGGGCAGAAACAGTTTCTTGCAGGTAGTGAGAACTCTAAGCCCAGACTGTGTGGATTCTAAATCCACATAGTGCTACCCTGAAAGAAGAAATTAGGGCCCAAGTTGATTTAAAACCAGTGTATTAGTCTGTTTTGCATTGCTATGAAGGAATACCTGAGACTGAGTCAATTATAAAGAAAAGAGTCACAGTTCTGTAGGCTGTACAGGCATGGCACCGATCTCTGCTTGGCTTATGGTGAAGCCTCAGAAGTTTTTACTCAAGCCAGAAGGTGAAGGGGGAGCAGCCATATCACACGGTGGAAGAGGGAGCAAGGGTGAGAGAGGAGGTGCCAGGCTCTTTAAACAACCAGTTCTCATGTGAAATGATAGAATGAGAACTCACTAATTATCCAGGGGCAGGGAGAAAGTCATTCGTGAGGGATCTGCCCCCATGACCAAAACACCCCCCATCAGGCCCACCTCCAACAATGGGAATGACACTTCAACACAAGATTTGAAGGACACGGACGTCCAAGCTATATCACCAGTGAACGCACTAAGTACTTCTACAATTCTGTACCATAGAAACAGCTTCACATTCTAGGGAACTGGTAGGACTACAAATGAGGACAGCTTCAAGGGCAGTGAGCTGATGAAAGAATGTATAAAGCACAAGGAAAATGAACCCTAATGAAGGGCTGTCAGTACAGCACGTGGAGAATTCAGCCCCGAGGAACTAGACATGATAGAGTGTCCTAGCAAGGCTTCAGCACAAGCACAATGAGAATAATCAAAGAGATAAAGAAAGTGATGAAATTCAACAAACGAGAAGGGCATTATTAAAAGCCAAAAGACCATATTAAAAACAAAGGCAAATTGAAATTATGGACTTGGAAAATCTAGCCAAAGGACAATAATTTAAAAATCTCTCAGTGGCGATTTTATGTGAAAAGCTCTACACTTCTATAGAGAGAAATAGATTTGGAAGGTACCGACGGGCACAGCAGGCCCAGAGTGCATGCAGCTCAGAGGGAGGGATGAGGACATGTGGGATCCCACACAGCCAGCTCTCTCTCAAACCTCCTGGGATCCTCCCTCTCGTGCAAGCTCAGTCCCAAGGTTTATCCCTAATTCCTGTGCCCTGTGGTCCCCTAACCCGCTGCTGCATGCCCTGACCGTGTTTCTCCTGTGTCCTGGGATTTTCTTTCTTGCTTTGAGTTTTGCTCAGTTTTTAGAGAATATTTTTTGTGGTTAAGACTCCTACATTTCTATATGTTTGGAGCAGGAAGGAGGCTGTTAGCTCACTTTATCATTTATTTCCCAGCAGAAGTACTCGAGGACTGAACCGTCCAATACAGTAGCTGCTAGCCACATTAAAATGTAGATGAACTAAAATGACACGGAATGAAATTCAGTTCCTTAAGTGATCCATCTGCCAGTGGCTGCTGGACTGGAGAGAGCACTTCCCTCGCTGCAGAAATCCTACTCTACAGCGCTAGAGTGTCCTGGAAGGTCCAGTAGGATGCCACGTGGTGGACGTACACTGGATGTCAAAATCCGTGGGCATATACGTGAATCTATGTTGTTGCAATGTGATACCATGGGTCGGGTGTCGTTTAGCGATGTCTGGAAACGGCTTCCTGAGCTTCCTATGAAGGATCTTTCACAGAGGGCAGAGATTTGGGGAGGAGGTCACATCAGGTGACTTTTGATTTCCAACACTATCACGGGGAGGTGGGTCATAGGCACTCCTGCTGGCTCCCTCATGTCCTTACCGATGGCGGAGAGTGGAATGGGGAGATGGGAGATGGAAGAAGGAAGCGTGAACAGCTGCCTGGCTCTGTCTCCTCCTTGTGACCGAGAAATCCTGCATCTGTGAGATCTGGGAGCAGAAGTATCAGGGAGCTGCTTCCAGATGTTGCCCAATGACACCCTCACCCATGGAACCGTATTGCAGCAACACGGATTCATTCATATGCACACAGACTTTGACATCAACTGCATTTTGAAATTAAGCAGAAACAAGTAACCGAAACAGCTTCTGGTTGCTACGATAAGAAGAGAGGAGACGTGCAAACTGTTTAAACTGGAGCAGAAACAGTTGGCTGGAGAGGTTTGCATGACAAAATGAATGAAATGGAGCGTCTTAGGAAGATTGTCCCCCAGCCAGGCATCGGTGATGAAGGAGGAGGTCCCTTCAGTGGCAGGGGCAGCAGAGCAAGATCTGAACACACGGTGTCCTTAGTTGACGATGCTGAAATATGCAGTACTCAATCTGTAAGAGAAGCGTGGAAACAGCTGTCAACATAACAAGCAGGGTGAGCCCAGCGAATGAGTTCCTCATTTGTACCACCCAATGCCTGATACGTCCCGGAGCAAAGCCGGAGGGCCCCATCCATCGAAGGTGGAGGGATAGAGCATGGGGCCAAGAGAACAGGAATGCAGGAGGGACCAGGAGATCCAGGGGCTGCACCTACAGCCACAGCGGGGCCAGCCTATGCTGGGTAGCTTCATTTCTCCCCATTCACCCTCTGGCTGAGAGTTGGTGGTTCAGAGACGTGTGAGACCTCAGACTGTCCTCATGGGGTTCACTGTTTGGCGGGGGAGTCAGAGAAAAAGCATGGTTAGAATTCATTTTGGAGAAGCTGCACTTGCAGCGTGACCTGAGTTCTCGGGAGACACAGGGAAGCTTTCTGAGGAGAGGTTGCCTTTGAGTTGGGGCCAGAGTGGTGGGTGAGTGCCCTGGGGCAGCTGGAACAAAGTGCCTTTCATTGGGCAGCCTTGGACAACAGGGATTGATTCTCGTCCAGTCTGGAGACCAGGGCTGTCAGCAGGACCACACTTCTCTGAAGGCTCTAGGGGAGGATACTTTCTGGCCCCTTACAGCTTCTGCTGTTGACTGGCATTCCATGGCATTCCTTGGCTTGTAGCTGCATCACTGCATTCTCTGAGGTCATTGTCACATGGCCATCTTCTCCCTGTGGGCCTCTCTCCTGGTCTCATAGGGCACCGGTTGTATTGGTTGAAGAGCACACCGTATTCCAGAGTGACCTCATCTTAATGGATTATACCTGCAATGACACTATTTTCAGATTAGGTCACATGGGGAGGCATTAGCCATTAAGACTTCAATCTCTCTCTCTTTTTTTTTTTTGAGACAGAGTTTTGCTCTGGTTGCCCAGGCTGGAGTGCAATGCTGCGATCATGGCTCACCACAACCTCCGCCTCCCAGGTTCAAGTGATTCTCCTGCCTCAGCCTCCGAGTAGCTGGGATTACAGGTATGTGCCACCTCACTCAGCTACTTTTTTATTTTTAGTAGAGATGGGGTTTCCTCATGTTGGTCAGGCTGGTCTCAAACTCCAGACCTCAGGTGATCCGCCCGCCTTGGCCTCCCAAAGTGCTAGGATTACCAGCATGAGTCCCTGCACCTGGCCCCAATATATCTCTTTAGGGAGTACAATTCAACCCAGGACAGGTGGGAGGAGGGAGTTCAGCTGCTGTAGGAGTTCTCCTCATCAGAAACTGAGGGATCAGCACCCTCAGGCCCAATCCGCACACCTGCTCACTCAGCACACCTGGCTCTGTCTCCTGTGTCCCCATCCGCCCCTCCCTCTCTGTCTGACTGCTGCCTGTGTTGTGTAACTGATCTCCAAACCTGCCCCATCCACTGTTGGGCAGCCAGAGTGACCAGCCGGGACCCCACGTGTAACCTACTCAGAATTCTTCAGAGGGCCCTTACCGCTGGCAGGATTATATCCCAATGCCTTTTAATGACACATGGGGGCTCTGCACAGCCTGTTTCCACTGTCTCTGCTCAGCATCCCAGTTTTATAAAAATAGCAAACATGTATTGGACTCTTCACCAAGTGCAGGCGTTGTGTAGTACCTGCACCATCTTGACTTCACGACAACCTTGGTGGGCAGATCGTCTGCCTCTGACTACCAAGCTGCTTTCCTGGGGGAGGAAATGGAGGCATAGGGAGTTTGGGTGACTTGAAAATGATATTTGCTGAATGAAAGTGTGCCTTTTGTAGGTCACACAGCTAGTGACTCAAAGAGTCCATATGCTAAACCTGGACCGTCACATGTAGGGGATCAACTCCTGTTCTTCTCTGATGGCTCCCTGAGATACCCACTTCTCCAAACATTTCTACTTCCTGCAACAGGCGATGCACCCTCAAGCTCACATCTTGCTCCTGCTTTGGATTCTTCTGGAACTCCCCGTCTACACCTGTCCACTGCAAGTCCTTTGGGTCTCCATCCAAACCTTGACCCAGCCTCCTCTGCCTCCTTCACCCTGGATCCCTCCCTCTCTCTCCTCTCCTTCCCTTTTCCTTTTTCTCTTTCTTCTTTTCTTCCTTGTTCCCTTCTGACTTCAGGTGCAGAGAGTTGGGTTATTCACATTCTCCAGTTCCCAACATGAAAGATAGGGCTCTGCTTTTCTAAAAAAGAAAAAAAATGGATTTAATACTTTTATTGGGTCCTTAATACTCATTCATGAGATCTTATTTACAATTTTATAATATATTGGCTTAATTATTTTTTAGTAAACATTATACGGCCGGGTGTGGTGGCTCACTCCTGTAATCTCAGCACTTTGGGAGCCTGAGTTGGGCGGATCACCTGAGCTCAGGAGTTCAAGACCAGCCTGCCCAAAATGGAGAAACCCCATATCTACCAAAAATACAAAAATTTGCCAGGCATGATGGCAGGTGCCTGTAATCTCAGATACTCGGGAGGCTGAGGTGGGAGAATCGCTTGAATCTGGGAGGTGGAGGTTGCAGTGAGCCGAGATCACGACATTGCTCTCTAGCCTAGGCGACAGAGCGAGACTCCATCTCAAATAATAATAATAATAAATTTTTAAAAAATGAATAAAAAATAAATAAATGTTACTCTACTGAATATAATCATTTAAAATGTTTCAACTCTGGCTAATTTTCTTCTTCTGTTTGCTATTTTTAATTTCTGGAAGTTCCACAAAATCGTAATTCTGCATATTTAAAAATTTTAGCATGACGGCCATTTAAATAAGAGTTTTTGTTCTGGACAAACCTTGGTTATCTTTTTTAAATTGGTTTTTATGAAATAATAAGTACATACAACAGGCATACATAATATATGAGGAAGCATAAAAAATAAAATAAAAGGCACCAGCTCTGCATGCACGGTGCGATTTGAGAAGAGACACCGGGAAGTTGAGCGCCTCCTGCTTGTCACTCCTCACTCCCCTTTTCTTTCTCCTTCTAGCAGGTGCGATCATGATCTAGAATTAGGTATAAATCGTTCCTTTGTTAGTCCTTTAATACATAAATAATGTATTGTTTAGTTTCGCATGCTTTTGAGCTACATACGATAGAACTATGCTGCTAAATTCTTTTTTTTTTTTTTTTTTTTTTTGAGACGGAGCCTTGCTCTGTTGTCCAGGCTGAAGTACAGTGTCATGGTCTCTGCTCACCCCAACTTCTGCCTCCCGGAGTTCAAGCAGCTCTCCTGTCTCAGTTTCCTGAGTAGCTGGGATTACAGGCGCCCACCACCACCATGCCCGACTAATTTTTGTATTTTTAGTAGAGATGGAGTTTCACCATGTTGGTCAGGCTGGTCTCAAACTCCTGATCTCAAGTGATCCACCCACCTTGGCCTCCCAGAGTGCCGGGATTATAGGCACAAGCCACTGTGCCTGGCCTATGCTGCTAAATTCTTAAGCAGTTTGTATTTTTCTCACTCCACGTTGCAGCAGGTGGAGCTGTAGAGTTTGCAGCCCCTGCTGGAAACATGATGCCAGGGCAGAGGGGAAGTAGGGTGGTGGAGAGAAATACCCTGATCACTCTCTCGTCCTGCCCCCTGACTTCCTCCAGTGCTTCTCATCAGCTGAACCCAGTTGGAGTCCCAAGGCTAAGGTGCTCTGGGATATGCCCCCTGGATGATGGAGAGGTTGGCCCCCAGATCCACCTCCCAGATTCAAGTGATTCTCCTGCCTCAGCCTCCCGAGCAGCTGGAATTACAGGCACCCACCACCACACCCAGCTAATTTTTTGTATTTTTAGTAGAGGCAGTGTTTCACCATGTTGGCCAGGCTGGTCTCGAACTCCTGACCTCAGGTGATCCACTCACCTTGGCCTCCCAAAGTACTGGAATTACAGGTGTGAGCCACTGTCCCCGGCCTGAAGTTGTATTCTGTTGAAGAGAATCTGCATTCTCTTGGGTTGCTACCAGCTCAGGATAGGACAACTTTGAAATAATTTCTCCATTGAGAGTTTTTTTTCTTCCTCCTTTTTATCACAGTAGATAAGAGTTCAGAATGCAAAACCGCATGAGCATTGGTTTAGGGAGAATTCCTTAGCAGGAGAATTTTTTTTTCATCAATAAGTTTGAGCCAAGGTAGGATCTTTGTTGTCTTTTTTATGAGGTCTTTCTAGGTGCCGTGATATGGAGGGGTGGCTGACTTACCAGGCACCTTCACCGAGTTGACTTTGCCTTGCCCTGTGTACCCTGGGTCTATGCAGCTGTCAGTCAGGTCAGGATCTTCTGGAGTTCACAGATGTTGTTAGGGTCAAAGCTGGCTCCAGGCTTCTGTCCCTGGATCCTGCTTTCATTTGTTGATTACTCCTTGGGGGTTTATCGTCTCTTGCCCACTCAGCAACACCTTTGAAAAGGGATATTTAGAATAATATCTTCTTGGGCGTGTTGAGTTGCTTTCAGATGGGTTGTTCATTTTCTGTAGTTTTGCAACAGTTTCCTTTGTTTTGTTGCTGCATTTCCCCCTTTATTCTCTCTTCCCACTTCCGTTCTGCCTCAAAGCCTCATAAGCACCCATTATATTTGGATTAGTTCTTTGCATATGGTGACAACTCTGCAAAATATTGAGTGTTGTATTGGGTATTCTCTGACTTCACATGAGTATTTTACACAGACGCCATTCTTCTTTTCCCGCCTCCCTCCACTTGACTCTGAGTCTGAAGGGTCTATCCGTGGTGGCTGTGCCCCGGGTTCATTCCCTCTTACTCCTGCCTGTGATTTTATATGGAGCTTCCACCTCCTGTTACCCATCCTTCCTCTTGCTTGGGCACTTGGGTGGGAAGGTGAAAAAGTTAAATTGGCATTTAAAAACTGTTCCTTTGAGGTGCGATGAAGGTTGATTTTGACGGGGTAGAGCCTGGAAACAAGGAAGCTTCCCTCCAGTTCATTGTTAAGTTTGTTAATTACCAGATGAGCTTCTTTGCCAGCTGGATGAGCAGCAACCCTGACGGAGGCTTCCTCCTCGTCTAATGCCTGTGACTCTCGTTTGCCTCTCTCCTGGGGCACTGAGCACTCAGCTTCATGATGTGGTTGTAGCATCATCCTAAGGAAGCCCCAGCATGGACACAGGTACCTGTCTTTTCATTCTTTATCCATGAGCACCTGCTGATTTATACTGGACCTGAAGATGTTCTCAGAGGATGCAGGTGCGTCCTGCCAGGCATCCAGAGTTATGTCTGATGGATCCACTGGGGTGTGTGGGGACGGGGGTGCAAAGGGTCAGAGGTGAGATTGTAAGGACTCACCAGAGGGGCTGGTTTTGTCAGCTGGAAGGGCTATTTGTAGAGGCTATTGGAAACAGATGTTGGAAATAGATGCTTGGTGCCGCAAAGAAAAATTAACACTAAGAAAAAGGATCTTTCAGCAATGCAATTTTTACTTCCTGGACTGCAGGAAGGGTACCCTCACCAGCCATCATGCCAGGAGAGTGCAATGAACGAAGGAAAACACACAAATTTATCCCTTATGCATTTGGGGTCGTCCTTACTGCTGTATCTGATCTCTGTTGGCTGGAGCCAGACCTCACAATCTAAACTAAAACCCGATTGGCTAATAACTTAAGACTTACCTAAACAGGTAAAAGCAATGGAGAGCTGGGGATTGCCTGTGAGCACGTCCAGCAGAGATATCTTGGTTAAAGTACAAGGACATAGAATGTACTATGGGCCTGTAAGCATGGCGTGTCTAACAGCTACATAAGATAGGGCTTAACAAAGTTATTAGCACACTTATGATTTAACAAGAAAGGAAACCTTAAAAGTTTCCCACAGAGGCTCTGTCACATTTTGGAGCCCAGGCACACCTGCCTTGGAATCCTCCCAGTCAAACCTAACTCAGAGCAGAGATTTTCTTCCCAAGAGTCAGCTGAGCAGTGATGTCACAGCAGAGGTGGACATCATGGGAGATCCATCTCAGAAAGGCGGTGGGGCAGGTGTTGGGGGCTTCAGGCCACAAGGCAGCCTTGAGGGGCAGCTGGTCTTGGTTCCTTCCATTATTCTGGGATCTCTTGAGAAATAGGGGGAAGGGAGAGAGAGAGAGAGACAGAGAGAGAGATTGATTTAAAGAATCTTCTCACAATTGTGGAACCTGGCAAAGATAGGCTGGCAGGCTGGAAACCAGAGAAGAGCTGATGTGGACTTGAAGCCGGAAGACCACGTGCTGGCAGGATTCTTTCTTATTGAGGAGGGGATCAGTCTCTGTTCTCTTAAGGCTTTCATCTGATTGGGTGAGGCCCACCCACATTATGGAGAACAGTCTGCTTTACTCAAAGTCCGCAGATTTAAATGTTAATCTCATCCAAAAACACCTTCACAGAGATATCCAGAATATTGGTTGACATATTATCTAGGAACCTGTGGCCCAGCCAAGCTGACCCATAAAGTTAGCCATCCTATGCATGGATGCCAAGAAAGGTCGGTTGGGAATTGAGATGTTTATCATGAGCAGGTGATGCCTGGAAGCGAATGGCTCATGGGTATGTTGGAGCATCTCATCGCCACCTGTGCTCCTGGTCTGTCTGCTCTGCAGACCAAGAGCCTCTGAGGGCAGAGTGTACACCACTCCTCCAGAGGTCCAGCACGGGCTTGTTCCATCTAAGTTTGTTAAATTTAAATGTGGTTTTTCTGGTCTAGATTATCCAGCCTTCCAGGTGTTAAGAGATCTTGTTAGCCGCACCCTCACCTAGCTTCTCAGTCTACACACATCTGCTGAGCACACAGTCCGTGCAAGGTGCTGGGCCAGGCATGGGGGGGAGTGCTCACTCATGCTCTGAATGGCACTGGTGCTGGGAGCATGAGAGTGGGCCAGGGCTTGTGCTGGTGGCTTTTCATGCCCTCCCAGCCTGTGGACACCCCAGCTCCCCTCCGTCCCTCCTCTGTGCACTGCCAGCTTTGCCATATGGCAGGAGCTGCACTCCCAGGAAGTCACCCAGTTTTGTCCATTTGCGTCCATCTCCATGTTGTGGGAGAGAAGCAGGGAGGGCGCATTTGGGGTTCTACTCAGGTGAGGTTCACAGTCTCACTCAACATCAGATCTGCTCCGAGCTGCTCCCTGCGTGGGACGGGAGGAGCAGAGAAGCCTCCAGGCCCGGCGGGGCCTCCCCGACCTTCACCGTCGGAGCTGCCCGTCATCCACTCCCCCTCAAGCTGGTCCGCCTTGGCTCTCTCACTTCAGCCAAGTACTGCTCTCCACCTCCAAACCGGCCATCTTTTCTGCTTTTCCCCAGTTTTGCCCACGCACTTCTTTTGGTCTGGTATTCTCTACTTTTCTTCACCTGGCAAAATTCTGTTCATTTCTCAGAATGAACTGTCTCCTCCAGGAAGCCTTCTGTGAATGCTCAGCTGAGTTCAGTGTCTTTGTCTGAGCCCTGTAACACCCTCTCCTGCCTCCACAGCCACTGAACGTGCTGTGTTTTCTCTCTGTTCACCTGCCTGCTCACCTGTGTGGGTCAGGAGGCTGGGAACGGGATTCCTGGTTCTACATGTCTGTCCCTAAGTCTGGCACATTGCAGGCACTCGATCTGTGCCCGCTCGCTGGGGAATGAAAGGCTTGCTGTATCCCCTTCAGAAGGGCAGGAGGTGGGGCCGCTGGAATCCATCACTGTCTGCATTATGCTGCCCTCGCTCCCAGAGGAGAGGCTTTCCAGGGGCGGTGAGGGTGCTGGAGTCTGAGGCACAGGGGACTCTCCCCAGGGCCACTGAGTACGAGGCGGTGCCCATCCGGTTGCTGGGTACCATGGCTGTGGAGCCTTGGGAAGATAGTTACTTGTCTCATAACCTGAGAAATGGAATCCTGTTTCCTTGCTTACATTTATGAGTAAAATGTCCTCTTAGGTTGTTCAAAGAAGCAAGTTTTAGGCCATTAACTTTTTTTTATTTTACCTTTTATGGGAGTTTAAATAACAAGGTGAGCGTGGCGCACAATGCAGGTGATTATGAAGTAGTAAAAGGCATTTAAAGCACTCAGGGGGCAAGCGGCAAAGCTCAGAGCCAGTGGGAAAAGAAAAATTGGCTCCATTGACTCAAAGCACAGCATTTATCTAACCTTTCCCTTTAATGGAGTAACTTGTGAAAAAAGAGGGGATCCAGGTGAGGGAGCTGTGTGTTGGTCTGCGGCGGCTGACCAGGGGCAGCCAGCGATTCTCCAGTGTGGGGGCTGTGGGCCAGAGCCTGCTTCCCATGGGGCATAGCCTGTTTCTTGCAGATGGCACTGAGTGGGCTATGTGGCTGCAGGCTGCTGGGGAAAGGGCAATGGGTAGGTTGTCACAAACCTGGGGTTCTAATTCCAGCTGCCACCTGAATGACAGAGAGCAAACCACTCGATGTATCCATGCCTCAGTTTCTCATCTGTGCGATGGGAATGAGGGTGGTACCTGTCCTCAGGTGTGTTATGACAAGTCAGTGCGACCGTGAGTGTGAAGCTGCCTTGACAACACAATAAACACAAATTTCCATTATTATTTAAAGTGTGAATTTATCATGTTCTTTCTTGGTAGTAACACTTGTTGAGTAGGCTTAGGAAGAGGCGGGTGATGGAATTGGGGGCAACTATGCTAGATGCTTACATTTAAAAGCAGGGGGTGCCGGGCATGGTGGCTCACGCCTATAATCCCAGTACTTTGGGAGGCCAAGGTGGGTGGATCACCTGAGGTTGGGAGTTTGAAACCAGCCTGACCAACGTGGAGAAACCCCATCTCTACTAAAAATACAAAATTAGCCGGGCGTGGTGGCGCAGGCCTGTAATCTCAGCTACTCAGGAGACTGAGGCAGGAGAAATGCTTGAACCTGAGAGGTGGAGGTTGCAGTGAGCCAAGATCATGCCACTGCACTCCAGCCTGGGCAACAAGAGCAAAACTCTGTCTCAAAAAAAAAAAAAAAAAAAAAAAAGAAAAAGAAAAAAGAAAGAAAAGCAAAGCAGGGAATTTTGCTGCTTTTCTCTTCTGTTCTCTCTCTTTGAAGCTTTGCGGTGATGACACCTGCCCCCCATCCTGCCATCTATATTCCTGTTTGTCCCCCTTCGCCCTGGTGGGTGAGCAAGGGTGGTGTTCATGGTCTTTGCAGATTATCTGGACCTTGGCGCATGTCTCATTTGGATGTGCTGATGATAATCCTGGGAGGTCCGGATGGTGAACTTAGGTCAAAGATGTTGGAGAACTGCGATCCACTTGGGACATTGAGCAATCTAAGGGCTGCGCGTAGTGTGCTGAGACCTACCTGCACTCAGGGAATAAGAGCCCCAGATGAAATCTCCACAATAGAACGCACAGAACTCCACTGTTCTCCATTCTCGTTAGCAGCCCTCCTGTTTGTTATGCCAGGAGAGGGATTGTGACCCTGAGAGGGTGGGCTAGATTCAGAGGTAATTAAGGAAGAAGAGGGGATATTATGGGATGGTGACAAGCTTGTGTGGGGGATGCTGAGACCGTGAGAAGGATGTGTGAGAGTAGGGAGTGGTACCAGAAGGAGACAAGTGGGCTCTTGACCGTATATTTTGGAATAAAACAAATTGCTCCATGCCCAAGCTCTACACGAAGTCCCCAAGCAGTATAAGAAATCAGTTTCTCGGACACCTGATTTGCTGTGATAAGCAACATAGCAGCTTTCAGCCTTCCTTCTTTCCTTCATTCACTTAAGGAATATTTGCTGGGTTCTTACTCTGTCTGGTCACTGATAGCCCATGGGATACAGAGATGAATGGGACATAGGTGATTGGCTATGTGAGCTAATAAATAGTCTCAATAAAATGAGAGAGATGGAGGCTGGGCAAGATGACTCAAGCCTGTAATCCCAGCACATTGGGAGGCCGAGGCTGGTGGATCATGAGGTCAAGAGATCGAGACCATCCTGGCGAATATGGTGAAACTCCATCTCCACTAAAAATACAAAAATTAGCCAGGCGTGGTGGAGTGCGCCTGTAGTCCTAGCTACTTGGAGGTTGAGGCAGGAGAATCGGTTGAGCCTGAGAGGTGGAGGTTGCCATGAGCCAAGATTGTGCCACTATACTCTAGCCTGGTGACAGAGCAAGACTCCATCTCAAAAAAAAAGAGAAATGTTCCAAACAATTCATAAACAGGTGCTGATGATGTGGACACAAACTGCAGGGAGTTTATTCAAGAATTATTAGGCACCAACTGTATGCTAAGGGAATATAATATAATGTGAAATGAAGACGTGTTTCAGGAGATGGGAAGTAAGGAAGGGGAGCAGGAGCTGTTGAGCTGAGTTTTGGGCAGGTTGGCTGGGATGGCATCTCTGAAATATGATCTATGAACAAAGCCCAGGAAGTGAGATGCAGGGAAATTGGGGGATGTCAGTGTTCCAGGCAGGGAAAGCAGCCAGGGAGTGGTTCCACCATCTGGCATGAAATATCAGCTGTGCCACAAGGAAAGTGAAGACGTGAGGGGGCAGAGGAAAGACAAAAGGAGCAGTATCGTGGGTCATGGTCCCAGCAGGGCTGACAACTGTTAGAGATTGAAGGGGTCCCAGCAGGCAAAACTGTAGATTGTACTCTGAGAGCAGGATCTGCAACAGGGCTATTAAGCAGGTATTGCAGATATTGTCATTACACAGTCTCAGAAGGACCAAGGAGAGCAGGAGACCAGACAGGTTGAGAACAAGGGCCCAGGAGGTTGATGGCAGGATGCCTGTCTGGGCATTGACATGACCAAGAATAACAGCAGGAGTGATTGCAGAGTGGGAGTGAGATTGCAGAGTGGTCTTTGAGAAAGAAGAGAGAGGGAGCAGGGAGGAGTAGATAGCTGCAAGGAATGGTGGTAAGAGAAGGAGTCAGCTACATGAAATTCAAAACTGGGGTATTTAATGGAGGAGGGAGAATGGGCTGATGCAGGAATGGCAGGTGAGAATAACATCTGCACTCTGTGCCAGCCCCAGTGGCCCAGAGGTTGTCACATTTTCCCTGTGTGAAGGGCTAGGGAAGCCATGATGTTATGGGAGCTGAATGTTGGTGGAGTCTGAGTTCTTTGAGTGGACAGAGTGGTGTCCACACAGAAGGACAGCTTGGGGCAGGCCACTGCCTGAGGCAGCCTGGAGTGGCTGCAGCGACTCGGGAAGATTCTGAGCTTTCAAACCAAATAGGTTTGGGTCTAAAACCTGGATCCCTCACTTACTGTGGATAAATCCCTCACTTACTGTGGGTGAGTGACTCGACATCTCTGACCCTTTGGTTTTTCATGTGACATTGGGAAATAATTCTTTCCTCCTAGAATTGTTACAGATGTTAAAGAGAAACATATATACTTTACGTAGTGACCAGTCACTATTTTTTGTTAGCTTTCATATCCCTCTCTATGACCAGTTTTCTTTATCTGTAGATGTATAAATATATACTTTGGCTGTCATGTAAATTCAATTAGGTAGTGCAGTATGCATTTTCTGGTTCATAAGAGGCACTCAATCATTTTTAAGCTTAGTCTTAACCTTTCTAAAAGAGACACTTGTTTGTAAAATGAAGATAATACCAGCCCTATGAAAAGTTATAAAAAATAATATCATTTACTTCAGCATATTCTCATTTAACTTCACTTTTTAAAATTAGCAGATAGAAGGAAGAAACACATACCCCACCTCACACACACACACACACACACACGCGTGCGCGCACACACGCACACACACGGCAATTTCCAAATCTATGATAGTTGTACTCAATCTAATTGAAATAAAATTGAAGTTGATTTAATTATTGGCATTTATAAAACTAAATTGTGCTGGATACATGTGTGCTACATGGAAATCCAAAAGAATCCCAAATTCCAGTAAGTGATTAGTCCATTATGTAGACTAATTGCTTTTACAGTTATAAATAATTTCAAAATATCACAGAGCTAAAGTGCACACCTGTGCACTAATTGCTTTTCTGAGGGCTGTTTCCATGGCTGCAGAGCAGACATCCTGCTACTCACAGCTAGGATGGTGCAGGTGGATACCAGAGATGAGTTCCAAGAGGGTGCGTTTATGCCAGGGCTTCAGCACCGCACGTCCCTGGACAGCTCCACCCTGAAGACTGCTAACTACGATTCCGAAAGAACATTACGTCTGAAAAATAGTTTTCACTGGTGAGAACACTGTGTCTCAGAGACATTGAGAAGCATCCTCAGTGCCCCACAGTGGATACAGCAACAATCTAGAGCCGGTGCCCTGGTTTGTTGGAATCCAAATCCTGGCCCTCCTTTTCAGTGGCAATTGGTGGAAACAATGCTTTCTTGGGAACATTTTTAAAAGAAACTAATGACCAGAACTCTGGATGCTTTAGTTAAATATGTGCATTTTAAAAAGCTTTTCTCTGCCTGAATTTGCATAATGGTCCTTTCCCACGGGCCAAAGTTACCTTTTACTCTGTTTAATAGACTCAGTGTTGCATTATTAACAACCATATGCAAAATGATGACCTCAGGAGGCTCCTTTCCCCCAAAATGCTTTTTTCCCTGATTACCCACCTGTGACCTCTGGGCCGAGTCAGCTTCCTAATGGAGCTGTGGCATTTCTTCAGTCCTGGCATCTAAATGGAGCCTTGTTGCCTGATGAATACCCAAGGCTGGGAGAAAGAAACTGAGTGAGGTAGAAAAGACCTTCCTTTCCGAGCCTTGAGCACATGTAACACCTTCTATCAGACTTTAGAAAAATGAGGCATCCTAGTCTGTGTAATGGAAGACCTGGGGCTGGATAACTTATAAAGAACAGAAATTTGTATTTCACAACTCTGGAGGCTGGGAAGTCCAAGGTCAAGGTGCTGGCAGGCAGTCTGGTGAGGGCTGCATCCTCTGGAAGGGAGGAGCACTGCATCCTCACGTGGCGGAAACTGGTAGGGAGGGTGAATGCTGCCTGAAGCTCCCTTTATAAGGGTCTTAATCCCTTTCAAGAGGGAGCAGCCCTTATGGCCTAATTACCTTTTAAAGGCCCTGCCTCCTAATACTATCACACGGCCAACACCTGAATTTTGAAGGAAACACATTCAAGCAATATCATTTTGACCCTCTCCCCTCCCCACCAAATTCATATTCTTCTCACATGCAAAATGTATTTATTCCATCTCAATAGCCCTCAGCATCTCAATTCATTCCAGCATTCACTTTAAAGCCTCAAGCTCAGAGTCTCATCTAGACATCACCCTAAGGAAAACTGCTTTCTGGCTGTGAACCTGTGAAATCAAACAAGTTATGTGCTTCCAAAATACAATGGTATAGGGACAGGCATAGGATAAATATTTCTATCACACACAAGAAATAGGTAGGAAGCAAGGAATAACGGGGCTCAAGTAAGTACAAAATTCAACAAGGCGGATAAGACAAACATTAAATCTTGAGGCTGGAGAATAATCTTCTTTAACTCCCTGTCCCACTTTTTGGATGCACTGGGCTATGGGTTGAACCCTCAAGGGTTCAGGCAGCCACACCCTCATGGCTTTGCTGAGCAGACCATACAGTAGGTCTCATGGGTTGGAGTCAGGTGCTGGCAGCACTCACAGGCTAGAGTTACTTGCTTGTTGGTGGCTCTACAGGTCTGGGATCTTGGGGCCAGCCCTGGCCCCATGGCTCCACTAAGCATTGCCTGCCTGGGGCTCTCTGCAGTAGCCCTGACTCAACAGGCTGAACGTTGCCCTGGTTGGGACGCCATGGAGGCCATGCTGCCATAGCTCTTGCACTCTGCACACATACAGAATTAGTACCATGTAGACACTGCCACCAGAAGCTAATACCTTCTGGAGCCATGGCCTTAGTGTACCTAGGCCCACTTGGGCCACTGCTGAGCAGCTGAGGAGCAGGGAGCAGATGAGGTGGCCTTGCCTGGAAACTCTTCTGCCCTTAAGGCCCTGGTACTCTGGGCCTGGGATGGGCATGGAAGCCTTGAAGCTCTCTGAAATGCCTTTAGGGTCATTCTCCCGCTGTCTTGATGAACAGCAGCACTTGGCTTCCTCTTCCTACTCTCCTTAACAAACAGTTGCTAGGCCATACCCTTGATTTTCTCTCCTAAACAAATTTTTTATTCTTTACGTAGGCAGGCTGAGAATTTTCCAAATTTTTACATTTTGCTTCCCTTTTAATCATAAATTCAATTTTTAAATGATTTCTTACATTTTACTGTAAGAAATTAAGAGAAGCCATGCTGATTCCTGAACACATTGCTGCTTAGAGATTTCTTCCATCAAATATCCTAGTTCATTGCTGTTAAGTTCTGCCTTCCACAAAGTCCTAAAGCATGAATATAAGTCAGCCAAGTTCTTTGCCACTTTATAATAAGAATGCCCTTTCTTCCAGTTTCCAATAAGCTAGTCCTCATTTCCACCTAGGATCACATCAGAATGACCTTTACTGTCCCTATTACTCCCAGTATTCTATTCGCTACTGTTTAAATGATCTCTAAGAAGAATGGAACTTTTCTTCTAGCTCTCCTATTCTTCTGAGCCCTCATCAGAATTGCCCTTAATGCTCTGTTCACAGTGATAAGACTTTTTCAGCAATCACTTCAACATTGTTCCAGCCTCTACTTGTTACCAAGTTCCAAAGCCATTCCACATTTTTAGGTGTTTGTTATAGCAACACCCCACTCTTGGTACCAATTTCTGTCTCAGGTCGTTTGTGCTGCTATAACAGAATACCTGAGACTAGGCATTTTATAAGAAAAATTTCTTTCTTACCATTCCAGAGACTGGAAGTCCATCATCAAGGTGCTAGTAGGTTGTCTGATGACAGCTGCATCTTCTGGAGGGGAAGAACACTGTGTTCTCACATGGCAGAAAGTGGAAGAGGAAGTGTCTGAATGCTTCATGAAGCCCTTTTTAAAATAAAGGTCTTAATCTCATTAGCAAAGGAGAAGCCCTCATAGTCTAATCACCTGTTAGGGGCCCCACCCTGTAATAATAATATCACATGGGCAACATCAAAGTTTTGGAGGGGACACGTTTAAACCATAGCATATGGCCATGCATTTTTTTTCTATTTTGAAACAACTTCAAACTTACACAAAAAGTTGCAAAAAATAGTACCCTTCACTTGGAGACCCTATTCATGCCTCACTAATTCTCCCAATAATTTTTTGTTGTTGTTGAGATGCAGTCTTGCTCTGTCACCAGGCTGGAGTGCAGTGGTGTGATCTCGGCTTATTGCAATCTCCGCCACCTGGCTTCAAGTGATTCTCCTGCCTCAGCCTCCCAAGTATCTGGGACTACAGGAGCGTGCCATCATGCCCAGCTAATTATTTTCATATTTTTAGTAGAGGCAGGGGTGCAGTGGTGTGATTCTGGATTAGCCGCTTTTCTTTCAGTACTTTGAGGATATTTCTCTCTTTCTTCTTGTTTAGGTTATTTCTGATGAGAAATTGCCAACTTGCCTCATTTAGGATGAGAAATTTGCTTTATATTACTTTTTGGTCCTCTGTATAAAACATGTCTTTTTTTCTCTGCATGCTTTTTAAAGTTTTTTTTCTTATTTTATTTTATTAATCTTTTCTTTTTTTGAGATGGAGCGTTGCTCTGAAGCCCAGGCTGGAGTGCAGTGGCATGATCTCAGCTCACTGCAACCTGAGCTCACTGCAAGCCTCCTGGGTTCAAGCAATTCTTGTGCCTCAGCCTCCTGAGTAGCTGGGATTACAGGTGTGCACCACCACGCTCAGCTAATTTTTGTATTTTTAGTAGAGACGGGGTTTCACCATTTTGATCAGACTGGTCTCAAACTCCTGACCATGTGACCCGTCTGTCTCAGCCTCCCAAAGTGCTGGGATTACAGGCGTCAGCCACTGTACCTGACTTAGGTTTTTTCCTTATTACCGTCTTTGAGAAAATTGATTATGATGTGCCTTGATGTTATTTTTTATAAATTATTTTAGAGACAGGGTCTTGTTCTGCCATCCAAGCTAGAGTGAAGTAGCATGATTATAGCTCATTATAAACTTGAGTTCCTGGGCTTGAGGGATCCTCCTGCCTCTGCCTCTTGAGTAGCTGGGACTACAGGTGTGCATCACCACCCCAGGCTAATTTTTTAATTTTTTGTAGAGATGGGGTCTTGCTATGTCGTCTAGGCTGGTCTCAAGCTCCTGGGCTCAAGCAATCCTCCCGCCTCGGCCTCCAAAAGTCCTGGGATTACAGATATGAGCCACTGCACCTGGGCAGTTTTCTTTATCTTCCTTGTGCTTAGGGTTCTTTGAGCTTCTTGGATCTGTGGATTTACAGTTGCTATCACATTTGGAAGATTTCATCAAATATCTTTCTTTCTCTTTGTCCCACATACTCCTCTTCTCCTTCAGGGACTCAAATTATGCCTGCATGAGGCTGCTTGAAGCTGTTTCATAGCTCACTTACGCTCTGTTCATTTGTAAATTATTTTTTCTCTGTGTGTTTTATTTTGGATGGCTTCTTTTGCCGTGTCCTCATACTTACTTGTTTTTCCTTCTACCTTTCATCTCATCCAGTATTGTTTCCTGTCACGTGATGTAGTTTTCATCTCTAGATGTTCAGTTTGGGACCTTTATGTTTTTCATCTTCCGTGAACATATGTAATTAACTTCTTGAACATATGGAATGCAGTTATAGTAACTGTTTTAATGTTCTTCTCTCTAATTCTAATATCTGTGTCATTTTGGGGGTTAGTTTTGGCTATTTAGCTCCATATCCTGGCTCATATTTTTCCACTTCTTTGCACACTTGGTAATTTTTTGTTGAATGCCAAGCATTGTGGATTTTACCTTGTTTGATGCTGAATATTTTGTATTCTTAGAAATGTTCTTAAGTTTTTTTTTTCCTGGGATGCAGCTAAGTTACTTGAAACAGTTTGATCCTTCCAAGTTTTGCTTTTAAGATCTGTTAGTTGGGAATTAGAACAGTGCTTTGTCCAGAGCGAATTATCCCCTGCTAGTGAGCTAAGAACCTTCTCAGTATTAACCCGATGTGTGGTGAAAAATGATTTTCCCAGCTTGGCTGGTGGGATGGGCACTCTTCATGGTTCTGCATGTGCACAGGTCATGATCACGTTTAATCTCCTTGGTGCTATTTTCCCTGGCTTCTGACTGTGTCCTTCTATTCACACGCCGATGCTGATCCAGCCAGGTGGTCCAGGGCCCCTGCAGGTGTCTGCAGTGCTGTCTGTGCAGCTCTGTCCTCTATGTCTCTCTTCCAATGAACCCCAGCCACCTTGGTTCCCTAGTCTCTGCTCCATCTCACCAAACTCAGGAGCCCACTGGGCTGTGGCTGGGCTCCTCCTTCCTGAACTGTGGCCTGAAAGCTCCCTGAACTGTAAACTGGAGCAATCCCAGGGCCTCCTCATCTGTTTCCCATCGCTTGGGGTCACTCTCTTGCTGGCTGATGTCGAGTGTTCTGAAAACCCTTGTTTCACGTATTTTGTCATTTTAAAAATTGTTTTATGCCACCCGCCTCTAATACACATCTCCAGTTACTCCATCCCGCAGATGGAGGCTTTCTTTCAGAGACAATGTAAGCAAACTTCCCTGGCACCTTCCCACCCTCCAAGCTGCCCATCACTTCCATCCCAACATGCACACCCCATCCCCTAGAAAGGAAGCCTCCCTGTCTAAATTCAGTCCTAGAAATCTTTTCTGTGTCTTTTTGACATGTTCCCATCATTCATTGAGTAATTCCTTGCTTTCTGACCCATCCAGCCTCGTCTTGTTCTTTCCCTGTTGCATGCCCGGAATCAAACATTTCTCCAAGGATCCTTGGTATCTCCAGTGGAAAATGGCAATCGGATGCAATTTGGGCACCGCCTGTGCTTATTTTTGCTGGGATGTCACTGTTGTCAGAACTTCCTGGTGAGAAAAGTTTGGAGACACTTGTATGCATGGACACACACGCCTTTACCTGTGTATTTGTTTGCATGTCTGTAGATTGAAAACCATGAGCTCACGTCATTACCCACAACTCGTGCCTAACACCCTGAGCCCAGCTGCGACTTTTCTCTTTCCATGTTTGCACTTCCCGTCCTCACTTCCCTGTGAAATTTAGAGCATTACCTTAAAACAGAATGGTGGACATCAAATTACCTGTGATGGTATTCGAATCCTTCGGCTAGATCTGGTAGATCCATGGGCTGACCTTGCAACCACGTAGGAAGGGGAGCCATTGGCTGCAGGGAGCGGGGCACTCAGAGGCCGCGGGTCCAGGCTGGAGTCAAGGCTGCTGCTGTGTGACCTAGGCCAGGCGACTGGCTGAGTGTCAGTTCCCTCATCCACAAAGCAGAGATAACCACAGTGGTTCTGACTGCATCAGGGGGCCCCTGTGATGGCAGCGGGCAGCTGTGTAGCTTGAAAGGGCTGGAGTGGGTGGCTGTGGTTGCTGCTGTCAGCAGGGAAGATAACCTGGAGTGAGGGCTACAGCTCAGGGCATCACCAGCTCAGGGGGCCCTATGTGAGGATGGAGGTGTGATGATCTCACATTAAGAGCTCATTGACTGAGAACAATGTATGTTTTGTGGATTTGGGGTGGAGAGTCTTATTCATGATAGATATACCTTGGCAATTCCTTTGTCTTTGAAGTTTTAACTTAAGCTCTCATTAATCTGTTCCTCTTTAAAATATGGAGATAAAATTATTCAAAGTTTATTTTAGTGTGTATTAAGCACTGAGATACATATCTCTCTATTTTTTACATTACAGATTCTTCAGTTCAAAGAGGTAATGTGAAAAAACAAATAAACTGACTTTTAGAATTATATTTTATTATTTTATTGTTGAAAGGTGTATCCTTATCGTCTCTCAGCAGGTCTGAGAAAGAAACAGATGTTTCCTACCATGCATTTCCTCTTAGTCTTCAGTTCACTTTTGACAGGTTGAAATTGGAGTATTTTTCACTGCTGGTGTTGTGTTTAGTAATTGCTATTTGTCAAATTCACTGAAAAACATCTTTTAAAGAGATTTAACATCATTTAGACAAGGGCTATCTAACTCCACCATCTTTTTGACTATGTTTCTAGTCAAAAATTCAATCAAACAGATGTACTGAATAAACTTTTGCTTTCTACCATATATTCATGTTCAAATTAACTGTTCAAATAAACTTGAATTTTCGATATTTAAGATGTCTTATAACAAAGGACTTGAGACAGTTTTCAGATGTATAAAAACAATAAGAAAGCATAAATGAAAGATATTTTTGAAGAAATTAAAATCATTTGATCTGGAAAGCATGTATTATTATTTAAACATTGTTATAATAATAGCCATAATCTTAGTTGTAAATAATATTTTAATGCATTTTGTAATTTAATATGAACTATAAGTATAACCTTTATCCCATAATTCTCTCAAAGCAATCTGATCAGTTAGATAGAATGGACATTATTAGCCATGTTTTATCAATGAGAAAAGAGAAGCAGAGAAAGATGAGATCTAGCCGAGTTCACATGAAGAACAGCTGCTTAACTTTTGTGCTAAATGATATTTTAGCTTATTAAAATCAGTGATGCTCTGTGATTTGGAACAAATCATGACATTTATATATGCACCACAAGCACCAAGCAATGAACATAGGGGTGTGACTGTCCTTCATAAGTGCTGAAGAAACAGGCTCTGTCATACCTCCTAATAACCTCTTACAGCACCTGGTTCTGTAGACACTCTGCAATGAGGTATTGACAGTTTTTTATATGAGTTGCTTCTAAAATTCTCATTACCAGAATGATTTACTTTTATTTTTGGCAGAAAATGGGGTGCGAACTGATCGTGGAAGTTAGACTGCATCTTTATCTACCAGTTAATTTTAATGTAACCAGTTGTCCATTTATGACACTTACTTTCAACCATGAGGTCCTATTCTTTACAAGTCTGTCTAAAAACTTAGATCTTAAAATGTACAGAGTTTCCTCTCCATTTTTATTTATTTTTTTACTATAAGAATATCTTGAGGTACAGGGACATAGCAATGTCGAGTAGGTCTTATCCTTGCATATATTTCTAGGTTAAAAAAAAAAAAAAACAGTAGGTTACTCTGGAGAGTTTAGTGTCTCTATAATATGAGTTGTCAAAAATCTGGCACTTAATCCATTATGATAACGCTCTTAACCCTGTATAACATCTACAATCCTCCCTTCCTGTCTTTACTCTCATGTTTGATGAAGGCAGGGACCTTGTCTATCTTGGTGACTGTTTTATCCTTAGAATCTTTAACAATGCTTGACACATGGCAGGTGCTGAATAATATTTATTGAATAAAAAACTGAATGAATATTACCTGAATTTGAGAAAAATATATTCTATAACTAAATAATTTATCTGGCTTTTAGGAAGTATTATGAACACAAGCTACAGACTTGTCTAGATTGTGGAATATACTCAATCATGTACCCTCATTAATATTTTAGGCATTTTAGTATTCTGGCTATTAAGAGAGCAATTATGAAAACTATGCATTTTCAACTTGTCCCTAGATGCTGAGCAGAAAGCTAATGATAAAACGAGATAGAAAAGGAATCTAAGATAATATAACTGGGGGTGGGGGGGTGGAAAGCATATTGGTTGGGGTTGGGAGAGAAGGAAATAGGGTGTGTATTGGGAATACAGCAAAATGACAGCAGAATGAATGTGTTTGAAGGAAAGAGTGATCAACTGGGATGACTGCTGATGACAGGAAAGTTTTCATTGCCTTTGACAAATGGAGATTATTTCAGAGGTTGGATGGGAATGCCAAAGAGTAAATAGAAATAAAGAATTAAATTAGCTACATGTAGACACCACTACTTTCTTTTCCCAAAAAGCTTGGAAATTCAAGGGAGCAGAGAAATAGTACAGCAAAGGAGAGAAATGTGAGATCAAGAGAAGACTTTTTTTTTTCTGGGAGATATTAAAGATTAGGTGAATATCGACAGGAATAATTGATTAGAGAGGGATAGAATACAGACTCAAGAAAAAAAGGTATAACAATTGGAATAAAATTCTTTAAAAGTTGAGAGGCAATGGGACACAGGACAGAAATCAGTATTAGCTTTTGCTACTATCAGTGACAATTAGACAAAAACATTAAGAAGACTGATTCAGATACAAGTAAGTTTATAGATTTGTTGATGAAAAATAAAGGAGCTCCTATTTGATGATTTATATTTTTACAATTAAAGGTGGTTTTATATTTACAATGAAAGATGATCAGCTGAAAGAAGAGTATAAAATTTAAGGGGAAAGGAAAGGTATGTGACTATTGTGAAAATATATGGTCCTATGTTCAACTTTATATGTTTTATTACTCCATTTGGAAATGACCATTGGAGTGGACTTGTATTACAGACTTGGCAGGAGATCATATGATTCCATCTTTTAGGAAATATGAGATTAGAGAAAACATTTTCTTGTGAAATGCACTTTTAGAGACAGAAGTCTTATTTTAGTGAAAATTTCCCAAGTCATTTATTCAGGGAATAATAGATCTTGGAGAAAAGGGTTTATTTCTTTATTTTAACAACCACCTTCCAATGTCTTTTATATTTTAACACTGGTCCTTGCTGTCTTAAAGTCCATGACTGTATGTGGTTAGACTGAGGAGGTCATGACTGAGAGCAGTAAAATGATCTAAGGGAGTTTCCAACCAATTTATGACCTATTCTTAGCCATTTTTTTGGTAAAGGATTATTTGTAACTTCATCTTAGGTACTTTGAAGATAATGTTTCCTGGTTTGTCATAAATCATGGTATTGTAAATAAATCTAAAACTATTTTGTATTCCAGACATAGAGAAACTAATTACCCTTCCTCAAATGTTCATCTCCAAATATGATTGTTTTCTCCTTAGCTTTAATGTTCTTCATGATCTCTGCCTGTTCATGGTCGACCTATCATAGTCCAGTGCAAATGCCACCTAGAGTACAGTATCATCTTTAAGTCCACTGGTGCACATTACCTTTTCTATACTTTTAAAGCATTTGATCATACCTTGTTTATTGCTATTACCTTCCTACTGACCTTTTAGTATAGTTTTAATGGAGATTTCTCAAAACTCCTAGTAGATTATGAGTTTGTTGAAGATAAGAAAATTACTTGTCTGTCTGTTCTTTGAATTCATCATAACTCAAGCAAAGTTAGTGATTTTTATGTTAGTGACTTGCATCAAAAATGCAAATTTTTTTGAATGAGCAAATGAGCTTCCTGGATATTCAGATTTCAGGGATTTGCCCGACTGAATTCTCCTTTTACAAAGATTACTCTTGTGCATTTTAAAACATCAATACAGGAATATAAAAACCACTTATTCTACTTATGGTTTACTGTTTCTGAAAATGAAAAGCGTACTGATGTCTTCATGGCATTTGTATATGACAATAAAAATTGATTTCTTTCCCTGAAGAGGTAAATAAGTTGAATGAACAACTGTTTCTAAGGAATATCAAATTCACACCTCCTATTGACTATCTGAATAAATCAGGAAAATAGAATCCATAAACCCAACAGCTGATATCAGACAATTTGTCTGTATGAAGTGAATATTAAAATGTGTATTCAATATTTTAAGGCCAGAAGAAACAATATTCTAAGAATGAATATGAATTAAAGCTACCAAATCACTATCTATTTTCTTAAATATTCATTAATGTTTTCAGTCACAGAATAGAATCAGTGATGTCCCCCTGCATTGTAGAGAGAGAAGCAAACATTTATGATTTAGTTATCCACTACACAAATTCAAAAGTTTGATTTTTTAAGGGCCATAACAAATATAGGAAACATATTTCATAAACAATGAAAAATTAAATTCCTGTTTTCAACCATATCACTTGTTCTTCTCATTATGTTAATTACTCTTTCCTTTTTTTTTTTTTTTTGAGACAGAGTCTCACTCTGTAGCCCTGGCTGGAGTACAGTAGCACGATCTCGACTCACTGCAACCTCCGCCTCCCAGGTTCAAGCAACTCTCCTGTCTCAGCCTCCTGAGTAGCTGGGACTACAGACACCTGCCACTATGCCTGGCTAATTTTTGTGTTTTTAGTAGAGACAGGGTTTCACCTTGTTTGTCAGGCTGGTCTCAAACTGCTGACCTCAGGTGATCCGCCTACCTCAGCCCCACAAAGGATAATTTTTTTTAAGATTGCTGCAATTAAATTGTTTATACTTTCAATTTAAACTCCTTAAGGGGAGGGATTTATTTCTGTATTTCTTATTGCCAAATTTCCTGTATCTAGATGCTGGTGAGTGTTCAATGAATATTTGTTCTATGAATGCATAAAAAATAATCAGCAGGGCAAGGCAAATAAAAAAGGTGCCTTCCAACATTATTATTATACATTGCTTAATCATCTGCCTTGCAATATTATTTTATGTTTGATGAGACTAAAACTTACACTTTATGACATTATAAGTGGTAGAAGTAGATAAATGACATAAGATCAACTAGACATATGAAATTAGGCAAGTCATTTAAATGGTGATAGCTGGCATGACAAACTCAAAATGTTGATAAAAGTATCAAATGATATCATAGACTCATTAAGGAAATACCCAACAGTCTACAACCCAGGCACTGCAAGTTGTGGAAGAGAAAGTGCTCTGCAAATTCTAATATTTATATGCATATAGGTGATGGTAGAATTATGAGTAATATTTACAATTTTAAAATATATCAAAGTACTTTATGTCAATATTTCAAAGAATTTTCACAAGAAATTTATGAAACAGTTAAGTTTTATCCTGTTTTATAGATGAAAAACCAACACAGATTAAATGAACTGTCTAAAGTCACAAAGCCAATAAAGGAAAGTAAAAATACATTGTGAGTTTTTGATATACCAAGCACTTTTCTAGATGTTTTATTAATAAAAAAGTACACCCAAGAAAAAAAACTCTCCCTTGCCTCATTTACACTTTCAGCTTTGGTTTCCATCCCATTCCCAGATACTCATTAATTTGCTTTTTGTGAGTATATATTAGTTTGCATTTGCTAGAATTGTATATTAATGGATTATGTAATATGTAAGCTTTTCTTCCTTCAGCTTCTTTCACTCAGTATAATTACTTTGAGATTGATCTATGTTGCAACATATATCAACAATTCCTTGCTTTTTATTGTAAGTAACATCCTACTGAATGGATATATCACAGTTGATTCCTTCAAAGCTTTTTTTTTTTTGGTATAACTGGATTATATGATAGGTGTATGGTTAATTCTTTATAAAAACTGCTCAACTGTTTCTAAAGTGGTTGTAACTTTAGGAAACCAGAAATCTGATGATGAGAATATACAATCATCAGATTTCTGGTTTTCTATATCCTTGTTGATACTTGGTATGCTTATCTTTTAGATTTTAGTTACTCTAATAGTGTGCATTTGAAAAGAATGTTTTTTGCTTTTGGTGACATTTTTATAAGTGTCAATTAGGTCAAGTTGGTTGATAATGTTTGATGTGGTTTGGCTATGTCCCCACAGAAATCTCATCTTGCATTGTAACTCCCACAATTCCCATACATTGTAGGAAGAACCCCGTAGTAGGTGACTGAATTATAGGGGCAGGTGTTTCCTGCTCCGTTCTCATGATAGTGAGTGAGTCTCACAAGATCTGATGGTTTTAAACACAAGAGTTTCTATGCACAAACTCTCCCTTTGCCTGCCACTATATATGTAAAACACGACTTGCTCCTCCTTGCCTTTCACCATCTGTCATGATTGTGAAGCTCCCAGGCATGTGGAACTGTAAGTCCAATAAACCTCTTTCTTTTGTAAATAGCCCAGTCTTGGGTACGTTTTTATCAGTAGCATGAAAACAGACTAATACAGTAAATTGGTACCAGTAGAGTGCAGTGTTGTTGAAAAGATACCTGAAAATATGGAAGTGGCTTTGGGAACTTGCTAACAGACAGAGGCTGGAACAGTTTGGAGGGCTCAGAAGAAGACAGGAAAATGTGGAAAAATTTGGAACATCCTAGAGATTTGCTGAATGGCTTTGACAAAAATACTGATAGTGATATGAAGATGAGGAACCTGTTAGGAACGGAAGCAAAGGTGACTCTTGTTGCTAGAGACTAGCAGCATTTTGTCCCTGCCCAAGAGAGTTGTGGAACTTTTAACTTGAGAGAGATAATTTAGAGTATCTGGAGGAAGAGACTTCTAAACAGCAAAGCATTCAAGAGGTGACTTGAGTAGTATTAAAGACATTCAGTTTTATAAAGGAAACAGAGCATAAAAGTTTGAAAAATTTGCAGCCTTACAATGCAATAGAAAAGAAAATCATATTTTCTGAGGAGAAATTCAAGCCAGCTACAGGAATTTACATAAGTAACAAGGTGTGGAATGTTAATCACCAAGACAATGGGAAAATGTCTCCAGGGCATGTCAGAGGCCTTCACAGCAGCCCCAGATCACAGACTTGGAGGCCTAGGAGGAAAAAATGGTTTTGTGGGCCAGGCCCAGTGTCTCCATGATATGTGCAGTCTAGGGACTTGGTGTCCTTGGTCCCAGCCTCTTCAGGCAGGACTAAATTGGGGCCAAGGTACAGCTTGGGCCTTGGTTTCAGAGGGTGCAAATCCCAAGACTTGGCAGCTTAAAAGTGATGTTAAGCCTACAGGTCCACAGGAGTCAAGAATTGAGGTTTGGGAACCTCTGCGTAGAATTCAGAGGATGTATGGAAATGCCTAGATGTCCAGGCAGAAGTTTGCTAAAGGGGCAGGGCCCTCATGGAGAACCTCTGCTAGGGCAATGCAGAAGGGAAATGTGGGATCAGAGCCCTCAGACAGAGTCCCAACTGGGGCTACTGCCTAGTGGAGCTGTGAGAAAAGGGCCATCATCCTCCAAACCCCAGAATGGTAGAACAATCAACAGCTTGTACTGTGTGCCCGGAAATCCTGCAGACATTCAATACCAACCCATGAAAGCAGCCAGGAGGGGGACAGTACCCTCCAAAGCCACAGGGTGGAGCCACCCAAGGCTGTGGGAGCCCACTGCTTGCAACACCATTACCTAGATGTAAGACATGGAGTCAAAGGAGATCATTTTGGAGCTTTCAGATTTGACTGCTCTACTGGATTTCAGACTTGCATGGGGCCTGTAGTCTCTTTGTTTTGGCCAATTTGTCCCATTTGGAATGGCTGTATTTACCCAATGCCTGTACCCCTATTTTATCTAAGAAGTAACTAGCTAACTTTTGATTTTACAGGCTTGTGGGTGGAAGGAACTTGCCTTGTCTCAGATAAGATGTTGGATGGCTGACTTCTGAGTGAATGCTGAAGTGAGTTAAGACTTTGGGGGACTGTTGGGAAGACATGATTTGTTTTTAAATGTGAGGTCATGAGATTTGTGAGGTGCCAGGGGAAGAATGATATGGTTTGGCTGTGTCCTCACCCAAATCCCCTCTTGAATTTAACTCCCACAATTTCCATGTGTCATGGGAAGAACCAGGTAGGGGAGGTGATTGAATTATGGGGGTACATCTTTTCTGTGCTGTTCTGATGATAATGAATGAGTCCCACAAGATCTGATGGCTTTAAAAACAGAAGTTTCCATGCACAAAATCTCTTTGCCTGCCACCGTACATGTAAGACATGACTCGCTCCTCCTTGCCTTTCATCTTCCTCCATGAATGTGAACCCTCTTCAGGCACATGGAACTGTTAGTCCAATAAACCTCTCCTTTTTAAATTGCCCAGTCTCGAGTATGTCTTTATCAGCAGTGTGAAAATGGACTAGTACAGTGTTATTCAGGTTTTTCACCTTTATTTTTATTGATATTCTATCTACTTGTTTAGTAAATTATAGAGAGGAAGGTATTGAAATCTGTGAAAACAATTTTTTCCTGAAATTCTATCAGTTGGTGCATATGTTTTGAAGCTGTTTAATTGAATGAATATTTAGGATAATGAGTTTTTCTTGATAGATTGCCTCATTTATCATTTTGAAATATCTCATTTTGTGCTAGTACTATTCTTGGCTTTTGAAACTAATTTGTTTATTGTTAACATAGGCAATTCAGCTTCTTATGTTTCCTGCTTGCATCCTGTAAAATTCTCCATCATTTTACTTCTAACATTTTTGTATCTACATTTAGAGCTGGATTTTTGGAGGCAAAATATATTTGAGTCTTGATTTTTCAGTCCAATCTGTTAATCACTGCCTTTTGTTTAGGGTACTTAAATAATTACATTTAATGCAATTATTGATATAAATAGATTTAAATCTATCATTTTTTATATGTAGACATTTTTTTCAACTGTCCTTTCTTTTCTTTTTCTGTTTTTAAATTTCTAATTTTTAGTTAATAATTTCTTACAATTTCAAATTGTCTCACTCATTTGTTGGCATATTACATTTAACAATTTTTTACATTATTTTAGTGATTGATTTAGGGCTTAAGGCCTATATCTTCAACTTAATCACAGTCTTCTACATTCAAATGATACTATATTACTTCGCATTTAATACCATAATGTTTTTCCATGTCTTCTCTCTTGACCTCGTTGTCATACAATTTACTTCTACTAACATCTCCAGTACATTATTATTTTACTTAAATAATCCATTATATAATAAAGAGATTTATATAATAAGGAAAAAGTCTTATATATTTACTCACATAATTACCATTTACAGTTGCTCATAGACCTTTGCAAGGATTTATATTTTCATCTATTCTCACTGGCCTTTTTTCTGAACACTTTGCTTATCATTTCTTATTTCAGTCTGCTGGTGATAAATTATTTCATATTTTCCATGTCTTAAAATGTCCATATCCTAAGCAAAAACAAACAAACAAACAAACAAAAAAACAAAAAAACAAAGCTGGAGGCATCATACTACCTGACTTCAAACTATACTATGGGGATATAATAATCAAAACAGCATGATGCTGGTACAAGAAGAGAAACATGAACCAATGGAATGAATAGAGACTGCAGAAATAAGGCTGTACACCTACAA
>CAUYLG010003915.1:0-33044 GCA_963573385.1 Cacajao melanocephalus
ATGAGAGGGGAGGGGAGGAGATGAGAGGGGAGGGGAGAGGAGGGGAGGGGAGGAGATGAGAGGGGAGGGTAGTAGAGGGGAGGATATGAGAGGGGAGGTGAGGGGAGGGGAGAGAGGAGAGAGAAGGGGAGGGGAGGGGAAGGGAGGGAAAGGGAGGGGAGAAGAGAGAGGAGAGGGGAGGGGAGAGGAGAGAGGAGAAGGGAGGGGAGGGGAGGGGAGGGGAGGGGAGAGGAGAGTAGAGAGGGGAGGGGAGGAGAGGAGATGGGAGGGGAGGGCGCTTTAGCATGAAGCCTCTGGATGCTGAGATTCTGCTGGGAATTTTGGCAGCATTATGTAAGGTCTATCACACTCTTGAAGATAGGCCTTCGCTATACACCAAGCATGGCTTAGTCTGGACTGGTTCATCTGGACCCAACTCTAGCTAGCTCTAGTGTGTCTTATGATCTGGTGTGGGCCTAGGGCCTCCAGGCCTCCAGAGCCAGCCCCATCCACAATTTGATAATATTACATTGCTTCCTTACAGAGCTCAAGGTTGCAAACCCTAAGGTGAGAAATGGAAAACGTAATGGAACCTTTAAGCCCCGGCATCCTATGTTCCTACAGCATAAACTGGTGGCTCCTGCGGGCCTCTGCAGCCACCTCGGGGGCTTTCTGCTCTTCTTCAGAGCAAGGGAAGCAGAGGGTAAGAACGGTATGCACTGGAAATACCCGTGGGGTATGTGTGAGGGTAAGATGGAAGCTGAGAGAAAGGACATGAGCTCAAATATAATGTTTTACACAAACAAATGTTTAACATTAGGAACTGTGTATTAATTAAAAGACTAAGACTTTTTTGTAATAGCTTGGAGATCAATAGAAAATACAAGAAGTGATGAGTACGTTAGTGGTAGCTGATGCCTGGAAGAAGAGGGAGGAGGAATACAGTGTGACTCCTAATGGGTATGAGATTTGTCTTTCTTTCCTGTCTTGTCTTCTTGAAACAGGATCTCGCTCTGTCACCCAGGTTGAAGTGTGGTGGTGCACCCATGGCTCCGTGCAGCCTCCGCCTCTTGGGATCAAGCGATCCTCCCATCTCAGGCCATTCAAGTAGCTGGGACTACAGGTGCGCACTGCTATGCCCAGCTAATTATTTACTGATTTATTTTTTGTAGAGGCAGTCTCACTGTGTTGCCCAGGCTGGTCTTGAACTCCTGGGAGCAAGTGATCCCCCGGCCTTGGCCTTCTAAAGTGCTGGAATTACAGGTGTGAGCCACTGCAACCAGTCTGGTTATGATATTTCTTTTGGCGATGATGAAAATGTTCTAAAATTAAGTAATGGATGCATAACTCTGTGTACTAAAAACCCTTGTTTCCCACTTTAAGCTAGTTGGTGTACTTTATGATACAGAAAGTTCATCTCAATAAAGCTGTTTTAAAAAGAAAGAGGATAACGACTTTTTTTTTCTGAAGCAAGCCAGGGTAAGGCATTTACAAATTATGTTGTTCTCTTTATCTCTGCCTTGCCTTTTAAATCTTGTCCGTTCTTGTCATCCATTATGTCTGAGTCATAAGTTGAACCCTCATCCAGTTTTTGTCCAATACTGATGGTCCCTGAGTAATGATGGTTCAAAGTATGATTTTTTGACCTTGTGATGGTGAGAAGGTGTTACATGTTCAGTAGAAACTGTACTTCCAGGACGCACACAACCTTTTTTCACTAACATTTCACTTCCAGTACAATGTTAAGTAAATTACATGAGATATTCAGCACTTCATTATAACATAGGCTTTGCGTTACATGATTTTGCCCAAAGGTAGGCTAATGTGAGTGTTCTGAGCATGTTTAAGGCAGGCTAGGCTAAGCTACGATGTGGCAGGTTAGTGTATTAAATGAGTTTTGAACTTAGTGATATTTTGAAGTTAGTGATGGATGTATCAGGATGTAACCCCATTGTAAGTCGAACAGCGTCTGGACTTACACATAAATAATAGCATGTGTTTCTGGCTGCTTTCTAGTTGGTAAGTTGTAAGGCTTCTTTTGCAGACTGCTGCATTGGACTTTAAAATGGTTTTCTTGCCCCCATTCTTTCTCAGCGTTTCCTAAAGCACAGTTCTGATCATGTTACATTCTTATTAAACACATCACATGGTTCAACACTGCCTACAGGATGAAATGCAAACGTTTTAACTTGATCTACGATTCTGTCTTTTCTTGTCTTATTTTTCACATCATGACTTACTAAACCACAATTCATTTTTGGCATACAAAACATCCTGGATTTGACTTAAAGTAAACTCCATTTTCCCCTTCTCTGCTTTCCACCCTTCTCCTAAAGTCAGGCTGTCAAAATTCCACCCATTCAGCTCAAATGCTTCCTCCTACATAATCTTCATTCGCACACAGCAGAATTGCAGCCTTAAAAATTACACCCTTCTTTGTGTTTTAATTACTTGTATATGTGCTTGTCTTTCTACTCTACTCAAATTATTGTTCAGTTGAATTTTCAAATTAAATTGTATTGTAGGCCTCTTTATTTGTAATCATAGAGAAAATGGATTGTTACAGAAATTATGTAGAGCAAAATTCCATCAGAGCCAATGTGGACATTCAGTCTCTAGGGAAGAAAAAGTAACAGATTCCCTTACCCATCGGAAGATTGATGGCTGAGACCCCAACAACAGAAGACAGATTAACAAGAGAAAAACATACACATTTATTTAATATAAATTTTATATGACACAAAAGCCTTCAGAAATGATGCAGATAAACAGGAAATCTATGTATTTTTTGAATGGTTGTGCAGAACTGAACTGGAAGACAAAGGGAATGGTCTAATGGAAATAGAGGAGCTTAGCGAGGCCTGTTTGTTCAGATTCCTCTTGGTGTCCCCATGTCACATGCTTTCCTCCCAGGTATAGGACAAGCCACCTCTCCCAGGAGGCTCTTCAGGGGAGAAGAGCGGGAGAAGGTCAGAGTGTGGCCTTCCTAGGTTTCATGGCTGCTGCAGGGAGAGAGGATGAGGGGAAGCTGAGCATGGCCTTCCTGCTTCTGTTGCTTTCTCAAATGCCCAGGTGCCATGTTTTGGGGTGGCTTGTCCTGAACCTGGTCTGGCCTTACCTCACTATGGTAGCACCTTCAGGCTCCTGTTTTTTTTTTTTTTTTCTATTTCCCCCTCCCTCTAAACATTCTAATTTATCCCAAGCTCTCTTCCCCATCACTCTTGTGTCTGATAGAACTCTAATTCTGTCAAGCAGGCTGGTCAGTGCCAGACTCTGACTAATGAAATGTACTTTTTATTAACTTATCCCATTCAGGAGCAGCTCTCAATCCATGACTAAATTGCACAAATGGAACACAGGAGGGTAAAATGTCTCCTTGCTGGAAACTGTACAGTATGAAGAACCTCAGAGGAATTGCTTTATGGAAATCAGACTCCTTCATGTCACATCCTAGGTGCACTTTCCTTGAGCTCATCTGGAGGCCAGGCCTCAGCTTCTGTTGCACAATGAAGGATGATAAGATACTTTGGAGAAGTCCACCTGAGAAGTGATTGCCAAAAAGCAAGTGAGGATGACTGGGGGAGAGAATGGTGAATGGCAGTTAATTTTAAATTTGTTTTTAACATCCCTACATTTTTTGCAACTGATTCTTGTGGGACCATGAAATGTGAAATGGATTTCAAACCTTAGCAGTATACAGCAATCACCCTGTAAAGCCTGTACAAGTACAGATCTTTGAGTGATCATTTTTAGAATTTCCAGGGATGTGACCCACACACTAAAGTTTTCAAAGCTTCTTGGGTAATTTGGAAGTAACTGGTCCTTAGATTGTCATGTGGGAATTACTGATTCTTTGGTACATATTTAATGACATCTAGAGTATTCTGATCCACCAGACTATTGTCCAGACTTCAGAGTTTCTTTCTGAAATTTATTGAGAGCAAAACTCTCTGAAGAAAGGCTTTAGATCTCATCCTATGATAGACTCACAGAAAAGAAAGTAGTTTGATGGAGAGTTTATGGCTATTCTACAATAAACCTTAATCTGGGCAGTATTTTAAATTTAGCCTGAAGAGTCAAAGATTTTTCATGCACTTATTTATTAAATATATATATACACACACATACACACATTTTAGACATATATATATACATATACACACATACATATATGTGTAAATATATACAAATACATATATAAATGTGTGTATATGTATGTGTATATATAAAAATCAATCCGCAATTTTAAGAAACAGCACAACTAGAATAAATGTTGAGATATAGTTTATAGTGCTTTTAAATTGCAATTAAATATTTTCTTCAGAAAATTGCATTAAAAAAGTTTTATGGCTGAGTGTGACGGTTCACACCTATAATTCCAGCACTTTGGGAGCCTGAGGTTAAATGATTTCTTTAACTCAGGAGTACGAAACCAGCCGAGGCAATATAGTGAAACCCATCTCTACAAAAATTTAAAAATTATCCTGGCGTGGTGGTGTGCACCTGTAGTCCCAGCTACTTGGAAGGCTGAGGTGGGAGGATCACTTGAGCCCAGGAGATTGAGGTTGCAGTGAGCTGTGATCACACTGCTGCACTCCAGCCTGGGCAACAGAGTGAGAACTTGTCTCAAAAAATAAAATTTAAAAAATTATCACAATATGAAAGTATTGATAATTTAGTGCTGTTTTTTTTTAAATGGTGGGATAATAATGTGATTTCTAACTTTCCTTAGCTTAGTGTCCACTGCTTTAAAGACAGAACATAAGAAGAGACATTTAAAAAAATAAAGAAAATGAAATTCATAAATTAAAATGTGGACATTATATTTAAAGGGCTCTTAGATTATATGTTATTTTTTCCCTAGAATATGAAATTCTTACTTATGAGAATAAATGTCAATGTACTTTTCAAACGAATTTTCACCTTATCTTTAGATGACCTTATTTCATCAGCAAAGAAATAAAAATCAATTCTTACTCAGAGTAGTTTGAACTTACACTTAATTATCATCTATACTGTTATTTACTCTAGATTTCCTTTAACACATATTTTTAATGATTATAATTGGTTTCATGTGCGAGTTTATTTTGTAATGAGTAAGAGGAAGAAAACGTACCCCTATTTTGTGTCAAATATTTTTATAGTATATAGTATCTTCAAACTGTAAATAAATATAGAGAATTAAAAATGCTTTAATTAATAGCTTCTGAATCTGTATAGTTTCTCAAGTGAGTAGGAATATATTTTTCTTCAAAGCTTTTGCAAGATCTTTTGCTAATACATGATTTAGAATTTCAAAATCAATATTTATTTAAAACCCTAAAAGACTGCTTTCATATTTAATTTTACGTTTTTGTGATTAGTAAATTATTTGCCTTTTTAACTAAAAGATAAAAGACTTACTCCTTTTTCTTCTAGGTACCAACAAAATGTTTTCCTTGGAAGATCACAATGTACACATCTAAACCAGAATCAGCTATATTTTCTCTTGTGCTTGAGGCTTATCAGGGCTGGCTTATTTGACTAAGTACATGCTGAGGGCTCTATCAGAGTAATAGAGACAGAGATGATGCAGACATAAACGATGTAGATATAGATATAAGGTGTTCCGTGAAAGGGTCGTAAATGCAAAGTGGTCCTCCTAAATGCAAGGAACCAATGGAAGAAGCAGGACAAATCCAGTTTATCCATAGACGTTTTCTTCTATTTGTTTATTAGAGAACTTATAGACAGCAGCGTGGTCTTGGGCAACAACAAGATAGGTAGATCTTTGCACTGAAACCCCCAAGACCCAGAACTTACATCTTGGGGAAAGTATACGTGTTCTGGAAGAATGTGTAGGTGGCTGAGAGAAGGCTGGGAGCTCCACAGCCTGTGACGTACACAGCAATACCGAGGCTGGTTTTGGAGGAAAGGCGAAACTCACAGTACACAGGTGCTTCTTCATAAAGAGTAATACATCAATTGAGTATCCTGGAGGCATTCCCAGACTCGGGGTTTGTCAGGAGTCACATGGTAGATTAGCATCTAAAATAGAGCCACTCTTGTCCCCATACGAGGAATAATTGGATGCTTGATATCACTTAAGTACTCATTATGAGTAAAATCAGTAATATGGAACTGATTGCATTACATTTGTTCACAGAGTTGTTTATCTAGAATCGAAATTTGGATAAGAGACAATATCATCTTTTCTGTTCTCAGAGCCTCTCTAAGCCTCACTGGGCCCTGAGTTGAGTGTTCCATTTCATAAATTGTGGCATTGGCATGCTTAACTATAAAATAAACTGGTGAATTAAAAATATGATGTCAAAGAATGTTCTTTATGCCTTTAGTAAGTCATACCTCTTGTGATTTCACTGGAAAAATAGAAATGCAAAGAGCTCCTTATGCAACTTAATCAGAGGAACACAAATCAGGGTCCTTCAATGAAGGTTTAAGCTGAGTTTTGACATGCAAATTAGTTTAGGAGACATTGCAGTAATATCTAGTATATCTTAAGTTTTGATATTTGAAAGCTGATTGTGAAATGATTTTTCTAGTTTCACTTATTCAATAAATTCCTAGGCATACCTACTATACTCTAGACAAGAGGCTAGAATCAACAAGCAAAAATCAACAGGATTTTGGCTGTTCAGCATCTCCTAGACTTGTGTTTCTTTATCTTCTTCTCTATCCAGCCCAAGCTTTATATAAAGGCAATTTTATGATGTTGCAGATTTTATGAAGTTGTGTACTTACTTTAAAGAATAGCCTTTAAAGCTCTTGAGTACACTCAATTATATTTCTTATGCCCACTGAAGTTATTAAGTACCTGATAAAAAATAATGGATCACAAGAGGTGGCACCGTCAGGAATATTTCACCTGTATTGGGCCAGTGCACATCAGCTGTCATCTTTTTAGCATTATGTGGACAGCTCTGATTCAGGTGCACACCTCCAAAAAACCTGGTGTGAATATTTCAGTCTCAGCAATAAAACAGCACTTCACATGTTCTGCATAAAGGAAGACTTATTACCTTCATATCCTCTTATTAATTTCTTTCTTTCTTACATCAGGTATAATTCCATACCTCAGCCCTTTGGCCTTAAAAAATAATTTAATCTATTAGCCCAGAAAACCTTTTAAGTCAATCCTTAACAAAGAATGAAGGTAGATATTTCTTTGAGTCTGGTGTACTTGAAGGTCAGTTTCTGTCACATATCCCAGGAGCTGTGCAGCTAAAAACAAAACTCTTTGGTGCCTCATCTTTTTGCCAGTAGTCGTCTTTAAATAAGAAACAAGACAAAAGAGACAGATCAAGGCTCATAGGTGGGCTTGAGTCTCAGGAAACGGTTTTAAGAGAAGATACCTGTTAGCCCTTGACAAAAGGTAATTAGTGCTCATTTTGGGGACATCATGTGGTGAGGGCGTGTGGACTCTCCTTACCCACAAGCTGAGTACGAAAGTCTTTTGTTCTGTTACTAACAAGGATTCATCTTTAATTATTCACACTTGTATTTTTTCCCCAGGAGGAAAATGATAATGTTATTCATCCTTTTCTGTATATATTTATTATTTTTATGTAAATTAAGTTACACTACAGTTTCTCATGAATAAAAGGAAAATACCTAAAAGACAGTTACATTACAAAGAAGAAAACACAAATGCAGCTTCCTGAATTTTTCATGAAAACTCGCCCAGAAGGCACTACATATTTCAGAAACAAATCGCATGGGGGCCTTAGGACACATAAACAATATAACTGAATAAAAGAAATTTCAGAAGTCTATAGTCCTACACATATTTCTCTTTTTGGAAAAGATTTACTGAAGCAAATAAAATGATAAAATTATGCATAAATTGAAAAATATAGTGGAATAGAGGAATAGAACATTTATGATGATTCTCAATAAAAGCCACACCACATAAGCTGTAAAAAGTTTGGTCACTGGCAGGGTGCAGGGGCTCACGCTTGTAATCCCAGCACTTTGGGAAGGAGAGGTGGGTGAATCATGAGGTCAGGAGTTCGAGACCAGCCTGGCCAAATACAGTGAGCCCCGTCTCTACCAAAATTACAAAAATTAGTTGGGCATGGTGGCGTGCCTATAATCCCAGCTACTTGGGAGGCTGAGCGGGAAAACCGATTGGACTGGGAAGCAGAGATTGCAGTGAGCCAAGATCACACCGCTGGACTCCAGCCTGGGCAACAGGGCAAGACTCCATCTCAAAAAAAAAAAAAAAAAAGTTTGGTCACCATCAAAGTAAAGAAAAATGAGAACTTAATCTAAGAAAGTGGCAGTGAGAGTGGAAAAGGAGAAAGCTTAAAAGGAAGTCATCAAAAAAGGAAACAAAGAATAAAACTACATGTTGTAAAGGAGAAAAACAAAGAGACAGTGGCGTCAAGAATTGCTCTTAGGTTTCAAGTTGTGATTCCTTTAAGAAGTACTGTCTGTGAATAAACATTTTCAAAACAAGAAGAAAAAACTAATTGGTGAAAAAACTAATTGGCCATAGAAATAATTAGGTTTGTTTTGGTTATGCTGGTCATATCAAAATATTTAGGTAAAGGTAATGAGCAAGTAGGTAGAGATAGGAGTTTGGAGGTCAAGAGATAGGTCCTGATAGCTGGGTGTGGTTGTGTATGCCTGTAATCCCAGCTACTTCGGAGGCTGAGGCAGGAGAATCCCTTGAACCTGGGAGGCAGAGGTTGCACTGAGCCAAGATCACACCACTGCACTTCAGCCTGGGTGACAGAGCAAGTCTCTGCCAAAAAAAAAAAAAAAAAAAAAAAAAATACAGAGGGAGAGAGAAAGAAAGAGAGAGAGGTCCTAGATTATAAGAAAAGAAATGAGTTCTATTAATAAAGTGGCAGCGCCGACAATAGAGAATGTAAGATGTTGGTTGCTATTCAGAACTGAGCATGATAGTTGTTAGAGCACATTTTAAAATACATAAACTAATGCAAGAACTTCGTAAATAATAGTGACCATTCTTTTTACATAAATAGTGGAACGGTCAAAGTTAAAACTATAGTGCAGAATCAAAGGTGAAGTAGGTTCAGGAAACAAGGGATGTTTACCATGGTCAGATATTAAAGAGAAGTCAATTGACATGAAGACTGAAGAAAGGGTTATAGATTGGTTATTATCAAGTATCTGTAGTGAAAGTTACTATGCAAGATGTGAAAGAATGATAGGATTGTGGGAAAAAATCGTAACTACTCTTTCACAATGTTTAGCAGCAAGAGAAGACAAATTGAATCTTGGGAGACTGCCAGCGTGGGGAAAGTCTTTTTCAGGAGACAGAAAAATGAAAGCACATTTGTAGGCAGAGTGAATACAGGAAAAAAGGAAGAAATATGGACAATGATTAATTAATGAAATGAGTTATAAACAGAAAGAAAAGTTAATATCGAAGTTCAGACAGTGAGTTAAGTACTAAAATAGGAAGGCAGGATGTCTGTTTCGATCTTTTCTTTGAGACAGTAAAAAAGATTAAAAGGTTGGGTATATGGGATGCCTTTGTATAGAGAAGATTGATACAGATTATGTGGGCTGGTGTTGATACACATGGTCAAATGAAAAAAATGAGGATTTCAACCTGAGAAAAAGAAAATAGATTAGGATATAAGGAGAAGGACGAAACTCTTTTAGAAGGTGAAGTCATATTGAATCAGGAGACACGCGGTAGTAGTGCTACAGAAATAGAACTAGACAGTAGGGATCCGTAAAAGTAGTATGATTTTTCTTACCTGCTTTTCTCCAGCAGTGCTAAAATAGTCTGCTAGCAGTGAAGAAAGGCCACAAGGATCACAGAGTTGAGGTTAATTAGAGTACAGGGAACAAAAAGTCCAACAGGTAAGAGATTTGAGAGCATTAATGAGAATACAATTAAATTAACTTAATATGGATCTCACAACCTAAGTTAAGGAGAAAAGTGAAGTCAGACAGAGGTTGATAAATCAGAAATATAGGAACAGTTCAAGGGAGTAGACCTCAGAGTGAGAACAAAGCTCAAGTTAGTTGCTAATAAAGCTACAGAAAAGGTGGAAAGTAAGATGATCTATTAAGAAAGAAAAAGCAAAATTCAAAATCAGTAATACTGATCAAGGGCCCATCGTGAGCAAAAGGGTAAGCTTTTATTGATTCCAAACGGCTAAGAGTTGAGATATCTGATGAATTACGAAGTTAACTTAGAATTAGTGTGTCATATATAATATCTATATAAAATATTTGTAATATTTTACATAATATTGATGTAACTACTCCTATCGCTAATTAAGTACATGATATTTTGCCAGGTCGACTGTTATTTTTATTAGTAACAGTCGTGGGAACATCTGACATGTTGGAAATCCCAATTCAATATTAATGAAAGTAACAGAAAGTTACATCTTTCTGTTACTATATATAATTACATCTATTCTTATGTTTATCTTTCTGTATCAAATATTTATCTGCCTAGATAGGTATATTTTCATCTGTGTCTTTATACATCAAGTATACTGGGTAGACTGTACAGACCTTAGCATATTAAAACCTCTTCTCGGCCAGGCATGGTGACTCACATCTGTAATCCCAGAACTTTGGGTGGCCAAGGTGGGTGGATCACTTGAGGTCAGGAGTTCGAGACCAGTCTGGCCAACATGGTGAATCCCCCTGCTACTAAAAATACAAAAATTAGTCAGGCGTGGTGGTATGTGCCTATAATTTCCAGCTACTTGAGAGGCTCAGGCACGAGAACCCGGGAGACAGAGGTTGCAGTAAGCTGAGATCATGCCACTGTACTCCAGCTTGGGTGACAGAGCAAGACTCCAACATAAAATAAAATAAAATAATAAAATAAAATCTCTCTCACAATATCATCTTCCCTAACAGGTATGTTAAGAGTTTGCTAGAAGGTTGAAAGAGAGAGGAGTGAATTGCTTCTATATTCACTCAGTTGTATAAACCGTATGCCTTCATCCATTTTCTGCTGCTATACAGAATACTACAAGCTGGATAATTTATAAATAAAGGAAATTTATTTGGCTTATGTTTCTGGAGGCTGAGAAGTCCAAGATCATGGTAGTGGTATCTGCTCAGCATTTGATTACCTCACACATGGCAGAAGAGCAAGAGAGAGAGAGTGTGAGAGTAGGAGAGCCAGAGGAAGCTGAACTTCACCTTGTTTTCAGGAACCAACTCCCATGATAGCCTATTTCTGAGGTAACAGCATCAATACAAGCATACCTGAGAGGTATCTGTGGCCTGGTTCCACACCACCTCAATAGAATGAATACTGAAATAAAGTGAGTTACACAAAATTTTTGGTTTCCCAGTACATATAAAGTTATGTATACCCTATGCTGTAGTCTATTATGTATTCAATATCATTACATTAAATAAAAGATACTTTAAAAAAGTCCTGTTAGCTTTACCTCCAGAATGTCTTCTAATCTACCCACTCTTTTTATCTCCATCAGTACCGTTATAGTCCAAACCAACATCAAACTACCGAAGTAGGCTTTTAACTGGCTCCTCACAGGAGAGCAAAATAAAGAGGAAAAACAACAACAACACAAATAGATACTTTAAAATATTATACTGGTAAAAAATGTTAACAATCATTTGAGCCTTCAGCAAGTTATTTTCATTTTGCTGATGGAGGATCTCACCTTGATATTAGTGGCTGCTGACTGATCAGCATCATGGTTGCTGATGGTTAGAGTGGCTGTAGCAGTTCTTAAAATAAGACAACAATGAAGCACCCCATGTCAACTGACTCTTCCTTTCACAAAAGATTGCACTGTGGTCTATGATGCTATTTGTTAGCATTTTACTCACAGAAGAACTTCTTTCAAAATTGGAGTCAATCCTTTCAAACCCTGTTACTGCTTTATCAACTAAGTTTGTTACTGCTTTGTCAACTAAGTTTATGTAATATTCTAATTTCCTTGTAGTCACTTCAACCTTGTTTATAGCATCTTCACCAGGAGTAGATTTCATCTCAAGAAACCACTGTCTCTGCTCATTCATAAGAAGTCATTCTTTATCTATTAAAGTGTTATTATGAGATTGCAGAAATTCAATCACATCTTCAAGGTTCCAGTTCTAATTCTAGTTCTCTTGCTATTCCTACTACATCTGCAGTGTTATTTCTCCAAAGAAGTCTTAAACTCTTCAAAATCATGACAGTTGGAATCAACTTCTTCATGACAGTTGGAATCAACTTCTCCCAAACTCTTGTTAACGTTGATATTTTGACCTCCTCCCATGAATCACGAATGTTCTTAATTGTATCTAGAATGGTGAATCCTTCTGAGATTTTCAATTTACTTTGCCCAGATTCATCAGAGGAATGATCAATCACTATCTATGGCAGCTATCACCCTACAAAATGCATTTCTTCTAGACTTGAAATCAAAACTGCTCCTTGGTCCATGGGGTGCAGAACAGATCAAGAATGTCTGCAGAATGGATGTTGTATTAGCAGTCACAAAAACTACATTAATCTACCTGTACATCTCCATCAGAGCTCTTGGGTAACTAGGTACATTGTCAATGAGCAGCAATATTTTGAAACACATTTTTTTTTAGCAGTAGGTCTCAACAGTGGGCTTAAAATATTCAGTAAAATATATCGAGGTGCCATCTTGCAGGGTTTATTACTATATTTCTAGAGCACAGGTAGAGTAGATTTAACATATTTTTGAGGGACCTAGGGTTTTCAGAATGCTAAATGAGCATTGGCTTCAACTGATAGTCATTAGTTGCATTAGACCTTATCAAGGGAGTCAGCTTGTCCTTTGAAGCTTTGAAGCCAGGCATTGACTTCTCTTGCTATGAAAGTTCTAGATGGCATTTTCTTCCGATAGAAAGTTATTTTGTCTACATTGAAAATCTGTTGTTCAGTGTTAGCCACCTGCATTAATTATCTTAGCTAGACCTTCCAGATAACTTGTTGCGGCTTCTCCATCAACACTACTGGCGCACTTTGCACTTTTAGGTTATGGAGACAGTGTCTTTCCTTAAACTGCATAAACCAACCTCTGCTAGCTTTCAACTTTTCTTCTTTAGCTTCTTCGCCTCTCTCAGACTTCACAGAATTGAAAAGAGTAGTGCCTTGTGCTGAATTAGGATTTGATCTGAGGGACTATGTGGCTGTTTTGGTCTTCTTTCCAGACCACACAAACTTTCTCCATATCAGGAATAAGGCTGTTTTGCTTTCTTATCATTTGTGTACTCAGTGGAAAAGCTGTCCATCAAAATTTTTTTGCTTGTATTCACAATTTCGCCAACCGCTTGACATAAGAGGCCCAGCTTTCAGCCTGTCTCAGCTTTCATCATGCCTTCCTCACTAAGCTCAGTCATTTGTAGACTGAAAACAGTCACCTGAAAACTTAGAGGGCATTGTACGGTTACAAATTGGCCTAATTTCAATAACGTTGTGTCTTACGTAGTAGGAAGTCTGAAAAGAAGGAGAAAGATGGGGGAATAGTTGTTCAGTGAAGCAGTCAGAACACATACAACACTTAGTCAGTTCACTGTCTTATGTGAGCACCATTCACAGTGCCCCAAAACAATTACATCAAAGTTCAAAGTTTTGTCTCAAAGTAACATCAAAGATCACTTATCACAGATCACTACAACAGATATAAAAGTAAAAAGTTTGAAATACTAAGAATTACCAAAATGTGAGACAGAGATAGAAATTAAGCACATGCTATTGGAAAAATGGAATGATACAGTTACTCAATGCAGGGCTGCCACCACTTTCCGTATCTCAAGAATGTATTCTCTCAAAAGCTCAATAAAGCAAAATGCAGTAAAATAAGGCATGCACATCCTAATTACATCCTAAAGTCCTCACCTCTTAATACTGTTGTAATGGCAATTAAGTTTCCAATTTATAAATTTTGGAAGAGGCAAATTCAAATCGTAGCACCATATAAATGAATGCAAAGAAAAATGTGCCCAAGTAGCTTGTTAAAAAGCTAATGGGTCTTGGATGCCCACATTACTTGAAGGAAAATGATAAAGAGACAATATGATGGCAATCAATGGCAATAATAAGATTTCTTGCCATGGAAAAGTCTAAACTAAATATGAATGAAAATCCAGCTGAATGCAAAGCTCAGGACTGGACTTTTTCCTTTTTTCCCTACTATACACCATGTTATTTTCTACTTTATGTCTTTGGCACAAAAAGTGATATATGCCATGGGTTACCACATTTTGCAAAGTAAATAATACATAGAATTCAAACTTTACTGGATAAATACATTCTATTTTTAGTGATTCAGAAGGGCCTCAGTGATGATTATTGATGATAGATTCCTTCTCAGTAATCCAGAGGAATTAAATCTAGTCTATCCTAATCCATATTAATCAATCTGTACTGTGTAATTCAATTAGGCGCTTAACACCAGAGGGTTGTAAGAAATAAAAGCAAATTTCTAGCTGTGTTAAGAAAAATGTGGTATCTACTACTCTTCCCTTATGACAATGACTCAGAACACTCATCTCCTTCCCCACAATGGATGCAAGGCTGAAGATACGGTGTTGCTTGCTCTTACTGGACCACAACTTGGAGGAATTGTCTACCCAACCTCACCTCCAAAATTAAAGTCTTGTTTTGACGAACGGTAATGATAAAGTTTGCTGTGCTGATTTCAGCAGCTCCACTTCATGTCTACACTTTGAACATACCTTTTTGTTGTTTTGGGTTTTTTGGTAGTGTTTTACTCACTTCCTCTATTATTCTTTACAGCAGGAGTTGCTTTAGAGTCATTTCTTTCTGTTAAAGTTGTTCCATCAAATGTTGACAATTACAGCAGGAGGTGGTGGCTCACACTTGTAATCCCAGTATTTTGGGAGTCTGAGGTGGGTGGATCATGAGGTCACGCGTTCAAGACCAGCCTGGCCAAGATGGTGAAACCCCATCTCTACTAAAAATTAGCCGGGCGTGGTGGCGGGTGCTGTAATCCCAGCTACTCGGGAGTCTGAGGCAGGGAATTGCTTGAACCCTGGAGGCAGATGCTGCAGTGAGACGAGATCACACCACTGCACTCCTGCCTGGGCAACAGAGCGAAACTCCATCTCAAAAAATAGAAATAAAATAAAAGTTGACTATTACTTTTCATTGGCTTCTTCACACCTAACGTGTACCTTTTCACACAGGCAAAAATAAATTGCTATTGGCTAACCTGCTAAATCCACTTAGAAAGATAATTAAGCAAAAGGAAAACATCCTTGCCTCCAAGGCATTCTGATTTGTAAAAATGGTCTGTATGTCATTTACTCATATCAATGCATTTCACCAAAAGTACTCAGAAACATAATCCTAAACATATGAATATTCCATCCCAAAGTTTTTCATGTAGTCACTATTTTTGTCTAGTCACCATTATAAAAATATTTTATTTAATAGTGTGGTTGATATATTAGTATATCGTGTGAGACATTCAGATAATTAAATTTTTTAAAACTTGCATTCATAAAGTAACTATCAACATCTATTTTCTTCTTTTATTTACATTAATCTGTGAGATCGACATGGGAGCAATAATTATATTGAAATTTGTATTTTCCCCAGAAAGAAAGTGAAGTTTTGTGAACATGAGTCATTTGCTCACCACCATCTAGCCAGTATGTCTGCAGAACTGAGATCAAAATCCAGTTCTTCTAAAAAACTTTCTACTTTCGAAGTAATGAATCCTCCTAATGCCAAACAAGAGTTCTCTGGCTCTATCATCTATCCTAGGAGGTGATTATCTTAATGATTTTCTGTTTTAAATTGTACCTTTTTTTATTCTGATGTGCAGAGGATATAACATATACAAATATAATTCATGAAAACACTCAGGTTTTTCATAATTAGAACTTCAGTGGTTTTATTGTTTTAAGTACCATGATGTATAGGAGACAAACACATAGATATACTAACAATACATAAAGGAATGATGTTAATATTATATTAATTATACTTAATTGACAAATTTGCATACATTTTACTAAAAGTATGCCGTCAGCCAACAGAATATTAGTAGCCAAGTGTGCATGTTGGTGTCAAAATAAGACAGTTACTAGCCTCGAAGAGAGTAGTTAGGAAAGCATCATTATATATGCAAAATCATATAGATATAATATTTCTACAGTGCTTGCAACTACAAAGCACTTCACCTCTTTTTCTTCCTACTCAAAACGATCTTGTGAGCTAAGCAGGGCAGGGTTTACTTCTGTTTTACAGATAAGGCATCCCTAGATCAGAAGAAAGTCTTTCATGGCAGGCATTCAATGTTCAAACATGTATTGACAGACTGCTAAGTGTTGCAGTAATTCGAAGGCACTGAGAATGGGAAGCTAACACAGGCACGGTGCTTCCCAGGGCCTTCCAGAATGGGGGAGAAGAAGGAAACATCACCCATCAGCGTGAAGCTGTGGTGACTGTCATGCCAGAGGGCAGGGGAGGCAGACACGGTCTGAAGGCTCAACCGTGAACAATGTGTGTCATTGAACCATGAACCCCGTGTGTCTGCATTTGATTCCAGCGCCTTTTTCAGGAGCAATTGAGTAACAAGCCATGAGATTCTAATGATAAATGTTACTGGAATTCAGAAAAGGAAAGAACATTGGGATAATCCTGGAACTGTTACAGTGAGGTTGAATTTTGGCTTTACAGAATGGCTTAATGGTTGGATAGCTGCAGGGAAGGTGAAAGAAACATTCCAAAGAAGCAAATTACACATACAAAGCAGGAACTTGGCAAGAGACAGTGTGTCTTGCTATGGTGGTTAATTTTATGCATCAATTTAACTGGGTTAAGTGATATGCAGAGAGCAGAGAAAGCATTGTTTCTGGGTGTGTCTGCTGGGGTGATTCTGGAAGAGGTTAGCCATCGAATCAGCAGATCAAGTAAAGATTTGCCCTCAACAATGTGGGTGGGCATCATCCAATCCATTAAGGGTCTAAAGAGACCAAAAAGGCAGAGGAAGGATGAATTCTCTCTTCCCTTGAGCTGAGACGTCCATCTTCTGTCTTTGGATATCAAGTCTTCCAACTCCAGGATGTACACCAACACATCCCCCACTTCCCCACCCAGGCCATGACTCAGACTGGGATTTACATTATCAGCTCTCCTACCTTTGGATCAGACAGAATTACATCACAGGCTTTCTTGGGTCTCAAGCTTGCAGAAGGCCGATGGTAGGTCTTCTCAGCTTCCATAATCATGTGAACCAATGCCCATGATTAATTAGTGTGTGCATACATGTACATACATACATGCATGCATATATACATACAGATATAGATACATAGATAGATAGATAGATAGGTAGATTTTCTGGAGAACACTGACTAATACAGTTGGGAACAAAGTGAGTTGTCAAATCTGACAGAGGTAGTGTATGTAGACTGAGAAAAGTAGAAAATGAAGCTTCACTAGTAAAATGGCACAAAATTATAAGTGACCATTAAGGCCGGTTAAGAGAGTTTGATCTTTATGTAGAAGAAAACAGGGAGTGGCAAGTAGAAGAGTGACATGATAATTAGTGATTTAGAAAGTTTATCACAATGAAAGATGGATTCCAGAAGGAATGGGTAGAGACAGACTTAACAATTAAAGAGCTGCTGCACTATTCTAAGCATGAAGGATGGAAGCTTGAGCTTCAGTCTTGGTAGTCAGAACTGAGAAGAAAGGGTAAATTTGAGACACACTTTATAAGGGAAAATGACTGAACACAGTGACAGACTGCCTCTAGCAAATTTCAAAATGGCAAGCGTCAACCATTACTTTTCTCTTTGTACTCATTATACTGTTCATCTCATTGTACTTTCCATTAATTCTTTATGACCTGCCATTTAAGCAACAATAATTTAAACACTTAAGAAGATATGTAACTATCATTTTCTGAAAAGTACAATGAGATGAAAGATGTTAAAAGTTCACTGCATATAGTAAGTGCTCAATAAATGTTCGGGAAGAAATTAAAATTTAAAATTGCTAACATATAAATCCTTTCAGAGATAAGTTTTGGGATCTAGAGTTCTCACACTTGAGTTATACAAAGCATGAAGTATAGAATAAAGAAATGGGATTTTAAGTTTTAAGCAGTAAAATGTTACCAGAGACTGCTTTGGAAATTTAAGAAAAGACACTGATACAAACAACCTGAGAGGTGATATATTAAAATACAAATGAGAAGTATCCCATCTAATTTTTATACCAGAGGTGAAGTATTGGATCAGCAAATTATGAAAGTTTTACAGATTGGTAGTACTAGAATTTACTCAAGAGAGTCCAGAAATGAAAACATATCTGTCTAGTGACAGAACATTAAAAATGATGTTTTATCTCTGTCAATAATTTGTATATGATAATGACTGTATTAGTATTATGAATAAAAAGTAAATAAAAATAAAGATACCACAAGGTCACTTAATGAAATTAAATTTTCAAAGAAATAAGTTAATTATAAATGCAAATCTTCCAATATTTTTCTATCCAGATCGTTCTCACAAAATATAGAGGCAAACATGTTATGCACTGACTTCACAATTGAGGAATGCAGTCAAAATCATTGCTCAAATGTTAAGTATACCATTTTGCTTGTTCAGAACAACTTACATCTCAGTAAAATCTCATATTTATATGTTTATAAAAATATTCACGGTTTTTTTTTTACAAAGAAAGAAAAGCCAACCCAGTCAATAATATAAAAAATATTAATTTTATAAATAAGAAAATTGCCTCTTCTTCAGAAAAATGTTTTTCCAAAAAAATATTTCACTTACATTAAACAACCTAAGCAAAAAGTTGAAATTGTTTTGAAACATACAAAATTTTGGTGAAATGAATCTCTAGCAAACTAGTTTATTTGGAAATTTTCAATTATGTTATTCATATAGATTCTGAAATTAAATACAGTGCATGTACAGTTTATGCCGTTAGGGGATTCTGTCTTTGTGCGAAATAATACCCTACACCCTAGGGTATTCTTATGCAAATCTAGAAGGTATAGCCTACTGCATACACATCTAGGCTGTATGGGATAGCCTACTGCTTAGGCTCTAAGCCTGTACAGCATGTTACTGACAGCATGTTACTGTACTGAATACTGCAGGCAGTTGTAACACGGTGTCAATATTTGTGTATCTAAACATATCTATTATAATTTTATGAAACCTCATTACATATGAGGTTCCTCATTGAAATTGCTACGGGAAACATGACTGTATATTCCCCTGAACTCATTAATTTTCTTCATTTACATGCTCAGCTGAATATGATTTTGGAGAGTCATTCAGATTTTGTTCATGAATGCATTCATAGGTTGCATCCTACCAGAACTTTTACAGAGATTCATAAGTGAAATTAATTTTTTATTTTTTTCCATAGGACATGTTTACCTCTTTTACAGCACATGTGTAACAATGCTGCTATAGGTCAGTCTTCCCTGGCAGATGTGAGGAACTCATTCAGTATTTGTTTAATAAGCAGTACATTGAACTCTGAATACCTGTTCTTTCTTCTCTGGTGCCCTGGATGTGAAAGGTGCTCAGAAAATTAATTCTAGTCTCTTCTAATTTTTGCAGCCCTCAGCAATGTTAAATAACATGTCTAAAATCAGATACACAATTTAGGGTTAAATTTCTTTTTTACACATATTAAAAATATTTTAAAAGCTAAAAGAGATTAAAACCACTATCAAATTTGCCTTTGTTTTACTAAATGAGAAATGTTAATATTAGGTTTACTATAAAAATATTTTTTCTGGAACAACAGTAAGTAAATATTGTTTTTTGAATTCTGACGTCACTTGTCCTAATGCTATATCCGAAATCTTAGCTGATCTGTTTTTTACCTGCCATTGTTTTCTGAGAGGAATACTTGACATAATGAACTCAAAATATCACTCCATGTTTACTTTGTGTCCTTCCTTGGTTTTACTTCAGTGTTCAAGTTGTTTGTTTATATTTTAAAATATTTTCTTTAAATAAGGATGTATATACAAATCAAGGCTGAAGCTAGGTGCATCTTTCAGTGATCACTGCCATCATCCCTAATTTGAATAGAAGCCAGAGAACATTTGAATTCTGTGTCTTTATCAAGAGTAAACAGCTAGCTAATGTCCGAAGCAGGGTTTAATTTTGGGCAGGAAGAGCTCTGTTTTTTTCCTATTAAAAAAATCCAACACTAAGTATTCTCCTGAATATGTACATTGAGGTATTGTGTATAAAGAGAAAAATGAACATGTAATTTGTCTCCTAAAACAATTGACTTTTTAGCACAATGGCACACACAGAAAGTACAATAAGGCAATTGTCCTGAATGCATTTTCTTCAGGCAGACATATGTAAGATGCTTCAGGAGTCTTAATAATTCATTCAGCTTTCTATATTGTCTTTTAAATTCATAAAGCATTAATTTAATCTATTATTGTCTTGCTTGGTCAATATAAAGAAGTGAGGACTGATTTCAATTTGAAGTCTCTGTCTTTTCTTACCCTGGTTTTCTTGTTTCTATTCTCCCACACCAATAAATACATTAAACCTAGTAAGGACAAAAAAATCTGCTGAGAGTAGAATAACATTTTAAAAACACTAGGTGTGACTTCCAGAGATAGGTAATTTTAGACACATGCATGCCAATTAACTTATGTGTTTTTTTTTCTCTTCAATGAATCAGCACTAGAATTCTACCAGAGGTACATCTCATAGCCAGTTTAGTGGCATTGCTTAGCAACATTTACATACTTACTGAACTAAGTTTATAATTTTTCATCCTCACAGCACCTTTTATCCCTATTAGAACTAAGTAAGTCAGAATTGCGTTATTATATCACATACACGAAAAATTAATTCTAAGAGAAGTTTCATCATTCACTCAAGGTGGCAAGATTACTATGTGTCTTAATTGAAACTGAAACTGAAGTTTTCTGATTAAAATCATATAATAGCATTACTCTCTGGGAACTCACCTGTCAGAGGTAACAACACTCTGTAGCTTTCTTAAAGATTTTTTCTCAAGGAGAAACATTTAGGTTTCTAGATGAATGAGAGGTTACATCTTAATAACCTTCAAAACATATCACCTGTCTCTAAAAATAAGCCTGTAATTGTCAGACTCCTGTTGGTTAATTTCCTTTTCTGGGAAGACTTGATCCCATTTTCATTGCTTCCCTGCTAGCAAAGCCCTGTTCATGTCAAATCATATATATTACAGTGCTTCTGATTTCCTCTATAATTCATCTGCTTTTTTAATGATAGCAGTGTGAGCCCATGATAAAACTGTAATATGCAAAATAGGAAATGGAGTTAAGAACAGTATAAGAAGACTTTTGTTTCCCCTAAATTCGAGTGCTTTAACAATAGAACAGGCTTTCTCCTAAAAGAAATATTTATAGGTGTGCTGACACTAGTATTGTATGACTATTGCTCAGAATGGCAAGAAGAAAAGTCCGGGATGGACTAACGGGTGGAACTAGATTAGTCTTTCCTAGCATTTTTCTCATAACAATCATCTAGGGAGTTTATTAAAATACATTTTCCCTTGGTTCTGGATATCTGTGTATCAGCTAGATCCCTAGGAAATTTTTATGATCTGGAAGGTTTGAAAATACTGCCTTAGGAGACGACTAACAGAACTTTCTTTTTAAAAAAAATTTATTTATTACACTTTAAGTTCTGGGGTACATGTGCAGACAGTGCAGGTTTGTTATACAGGTATACATGTGCCATGGTGGTGGTTTGCTGCATCCATCACCCCGTCATCTACATTAGGTATTTCTCCTAATGATATCCCTTCCCAATCCCCCCACCCCCTGCTATTCCTCCCCTAGTCCCCCACCCCAGGCCCCAGTGTGTGATGTTCCCCTCCCTGTGTCTGTGTGTTCTCATTGTTCAACACCCACTTATGAGTGAGTTCTCATTGTTCAAACACCCACATGTGGTGTTTGGTTTCTTGTTCTTGTGTCATTTCGCTGAGAATGATGGTTTCCAGATTCATCCATGTCCTTACAAAGGAAATGAACTCATCCTTTTTATGGCTGCATAGTATTCCATGGTGTATATGTGCCACGTTTTCTTTATCCAGTCTATTATTGACGGGCATTTGGGTTGGTTCCAAGTCTTTGCTATTGTGAACAGTGCCACAATAAACATACGTGTGGATGTGTTTTTATAATAGAATGATTTATAATCCTTTGGGTATATACACAGTAATGGGATGCTGGGTCAAATGGTATTTCTATTTCTAGATCCTTGAGGAATTGCCACACTGACTTTCACAATTGTTGAATTAATTTATACTCCCACCAACAGTGTACAAGTGTTCCTATTTCTTCACATCCTCTCCAGCATCTGTTATCTCCTGATTTTTTAGTGATTGCCATTCTAACTGGCGTGAGGTGCTATCTCAATGGTTTTGAATTGTACTTCTCTAATGACTAGTGATGATGAGCTTTTTTTCATATGTTTGTTGGCTGCATATATATCTTCTTTTGAAATGTGTCTGTTCATATCATTTGCCCACTTTTTGATGGGGTTGTTTTTTTCTTGTAAATTTGTTTAAGTTCTCCATAGATTCTGGATATTAGCCCTTTGTCAGATGGATAGATTGCAAAAATTTTTTCCCATTCACTAAGAGAAATTTCATCTCAGCAAAAGTCTTTGCACTGGGGCTAGGGATGTGTCAAATGAGAGTTTTGTGTTTTGTATTTTTTAAATTAATATTATTTTTATTGACAAATCACAATTTTGTATATTTATGGGGTACAATGTGATATTCTGATATATGTAACAATGTGAAATGATTAAATTGAGCTAATTAGCACATCCATCATCTCATTTACCTATCATTTTTTATGGTGAGACATTTGAAATGTACTCTTAGTTATTTTGAAATGTAGTCAGTATGCTACTGACTACAGTCATTCTGTTGTGCAGAAGGGGTGGGGGGAATGGGAGGTTTTTGAATAACGGGTACAAAGTGATAGCTTTAAGTTGTGATTAAGCTGTGGTTCCTAGCTTGAGAGTTGAAAACAGTGGGTGGACTGCAAAGAATATAAGGCATTACAAGAAAGGAAAGAAGATACAGAAAAAGTGAGGGAAGGATTGAAGGGGTGGGAGAAGGAAGAAAGAAATGAATGTAAGGAGAAGAAAACACGAAGAAAAGAAGAGAGGAAGAGAGAGAGGGAGTTAAAAAAAGGAAGGAGGGAGGGAAATGCTGAGCTCAGATGGAAGAGGGGTATTTAATACTCATTGAATGCACGTACCAAATTTCAGGGATAAGTAGGGCAGAGTAGAAAATAAATTAAATCTGATTCAAATCCATAGTAAAATATAAATTGTATCCCAGGCCATTTTTTTTTTCCTTTTGTCAACTGTCAGAAAAGTAAAGTTTTTGTAGTAGGGAAATAAGGAACATTTGATTTTTATAAGTGCCCTAAAACACTTCACATGACTGAGCAGCTATTTTGTGCCAGGATGTGTGCAAGGTACTGAGAAAAAAAGAAATGATTATGGCATAATTATTTTTCTCCAGGAGTTCAAAATAGTCTGCAAAAAAGAGATAACAGGGCAAAACCCAAAACAAAACTCTACATTAGTAACTACTTTTTTTCTACACTGAAGACACAAATGAGGTAATATTTACATTAAGGCTTAAAATTAAATTAGATCCAAGCCCCTCTAGCTTTTTCCCACCCTAGGTTATGCCCTCTGCAAATCGCTCTAAAGCTACTGAGATTTGTTCACAGTGGCGCTGGGCACCTACAAATGTTGTGAACGTCAGGTTTGGCATGTGTTGTGTAGGGTCAGGCACACTTCACATGCTGGTCAGGATGTGCACATACTTGGCCAAGCCTGTGCCCAGGCCAACAGTGTCCTTTGCCCCCTGTGAAGGCCTGGCTGACTGGCCCGGATTTGTCGAGTTCAGCCTGTTTGGTGAGAAATCTCTCTCGGACCTTTTTTCATTGGATAATCATAACGACATGAACTTAGATTATATTCTCTAAATACAATCTACATTATAAAGGACGGAACTGGAAAAAGGATGCCAGAGGTGAATTTGCCTTCCATCTTTTTCTATAGTTTCCTTGTGTCAAAACTGTATCTGTCCTCCTATGGTCCTTTCAAATGCTAATCACATTTTTAAAAATTTTCACAGAGCACTTTACAGTTTACGAAAGCAATTAATGTTATTTCATGGAATAGGAAAATAACATGTTGGTGTGAATTAGTCTGAGGCTTTATTCTCACTAAGTACAGCGTATACATACAGTAAGTCAGGCTGATGAATATTTGAGAGTTCTGAGTGGTGGTCCGCACCTGTAGTCCCAGCTACTTGGGAGACTGAGAAGACAGCTTTGCCTGAGCACAGGAGTGGAAAGCAGTGTGCTATGATCATGCCACTGCACTGCAGCTTGGCAGCATAGTGAGATCCCACCTCTAAAACAATTTACGTTTTTAAAAAGATGAATATTTTATGATAGTAGCAAATTTTTAAGGCATTTACTATTGACTAGGTATAGTCATAAGTAGGTTACACATATTGTTTTATTTAGTCTTTAACCCTAAGGAATAAGTATGCTTTTGTCCTTCACAGGTGGGAAAGGCAAGGCAAAGAGAAAGTAAACAACGATGACACTAGGAATGTAATCCAAAGCCTCATGCCAGAGCATGTATGGTTGATCTAGGGACCACACCACTTCCCTTGGTAAATTTTCAAGCATTTGGTATTTATGTGAGGGCAATCATATTGTGCAGAGGAACGACTAGGCTCCCAAACACAGCGTGTGGGAGACTGCTTAATGCTAAAACTAATCTATGGGTGACATTCAGATCTATAACAGATTAAGTAAGTAGAGATGACTTATTGAGAGGGGTTTGTTGTAGTCGACCTAAAACCAATAAAAGACAGACAACATGTCTTAAAGTCACTTTAAGACAAATTAATCAGCTCATAAACACACATAGCCATTAGGATCAATTCACTTTACAAAGACTAGAAAATGATAAAGGGGCATAAAATACAAACTATCCGAGAAAATCAGGTTGTAGGGCTTTCCTCCTACAAAATGAAGTAAATGTCAGCAATGTCCACTTGGGAGGACAGCGATTTGCACTGTTGTCTACACAGCTTTTTTCTAATATGATAGTTAAAAGAGGAACTAGCTCTTCAGACCCAGGCAGTTGAAAACCAGCTCCCTGGGTTCCAGGTCAGTGGGTTCTTCTCTCCATGTTTATTGTACATAATAATGTTCCTCTTGGGGAAAATATGCTGCAAAATCCCTCTGATTTATTGTATTTCTACATATTGTTAATGTAAGGATTCGTATTCAACAAAGAAATTATGGCACATCTGGGTACATAGAGTATTCCACTTTCCACAGTAAAGGTCAGGAGAGAAAGAAAAGAGCGAACTGAAATATAAAACCTTCAAACTAAGGTTAAATCCTGATTTTGTCCCTTGGATGGCATCACCATTAATCAATACCAAGCAACTGCAATTAGAAAAGATTAACTAAAATTTAAGGTTGCTCAAGAGAAAAAAAATAGAGAGGAAATAAAGCTGTCTTCCTATGACAGACAAACAAAATCACATGGGCATTTTTTTCTCATTGATTTTCGCTCTCATTAAGATATATTCATTTACTTTCTTTTACTTTGAAGCTTGTGGTAAGAATCTGGAAACTAGAATTGTCTTCAATGAATTATTTCGCCCATTACTCTTCTTATGTAGAGGTGAATTCCAGATTGGCTTGGGAAAAATGATTGTTTATGCTTTTATTAATCATCTCCAAATGCAAATAACTAACAAACCTCTTTAGCTCTTTCTAGTATTAGCAAATATTCACTCTGATGACCATATGAAAAATAACACATAATTTCTGCTTTCTTGTATCTTTAAATCAGGAGAAGATGAAGCCAAACACAAGATAAATAGGAAATCAAAACAATGACCCCAAAAGTATGTTTTGTAAAAGAAGAATAGAAACACAAAGGTGGAGAGAGAGATATCTCATTAGGATGTGAGTAGCAAAGGGGGTCCAGTGAAGAAGCAGAGTTTCAGTCATGTTTATAAGATAGAAAAGATTTGGAGATCAATCTTAAGATAGAGAAAAAAGAAGCTGATGCACCAAGAAAGAGAAGAAAACATTAGGGTAGTGGTGCAGGGGCGGGAATCAGCACAGTGTGTTTGTACGAACAAGGAAGACCCAATTATCAATCAGGTTATGGGAGGTATGGTGGAAAGGGTTCCCTAAATGGAAGAGAGGTTATTGATAAATGGAAAGTATGTATACCATATATTTATATGTAATGTATTTTTATTAAGAAGTGACCTCTTTAGGTGTAAAGAATGTGTGCTTTCTGACAAAGGTCTAATATCCAGCACCATAAGGAACTTAAACAAATTTACGAGGAAAAAAAACATGAAAAAGTAGGCCAAGGACATGAACAGACACTTTTCAAAAGAAGACACACATGTGACCAACAATCACACAGGAAAAGGTTAACATCTCTGATCATCACGGAAATGCAAATAAAAACACAATGAGACACCATCTCACACCAGCCAGAATAGATTTTACTAAAAAGTCAAAAATCACAAAGCTGGCAAGATTGTAAAGAAAATGGAGCGCTTATACACTGGGAGTGGGAGAGTAAATTAGTTCAGCCATTATAGAAGACAGTGTGGTGATTCCTCAAAGGCCTAAAGATAGAAATACCATTTGACCCAGCAATCCTATTACTGAGAATATATACAAAGAAATATAAATCATTCTATTATAGAGACATATGCACACATATGTTCACTGCAGCACTGTTCACAACAGCAAAGACATGGAATCAACCTAAATGGCCATCAATGATAGACTGGATAAACAAAATGTGGTATGCATACACCATGGAATACCATGCAGTCATAAAAAAGAACAAGATCATGTCCTCTGCAGACACATAGATGGAGCTGGAGGCCATTATCCTTAGCAAACTAACGTAGGAAATATCAAATACTGCATGTTGTCACTTATAAGTGGGAGCTAATGATGAGAACACATGGACACATAGAGGGGAACAACACACACTGGGGCCTTTTGGAGGGTGGAGTGTGGAAGGAGCGAGAGGATCCAGAGCAATCAAGAGTAATGAATACTAGGCTTAAAACCTGAGTGATGAAATAATCTGTACAACAAACCCCCACAAAGCAAATCTACCTAAGTAACAAACCTGCACTTTTACTCCTAAACTTTAAAAAGTTAAAAAAAAGAAGAAAAGGAAAACCACATATGCCCTTTAGAAAAAAAGAATTCATGCCTTGTGCTTAGTAGAATTTCAGTAAAAAATGGTTCAATAGATGATTTTACATACACACACATTTTGACAGCTAAATGGGACTAAAAGGTTGAGTACTATGGCAGCCAGAAAACACTTGTAGTTTTATCTTGCAACAATAAGAGAAAAGTTCATCTTGAAGTCCAACCGAGATATCACTACTTTGTTTTACAGGCAGTTAGTCATGATAATAATCATTTATCTATAATATTTACTGGGCATCTACTATGCCCAAGGTACACAGTCTTTACACTTCAGGAGCTTAGATAGATCCTGATAAAAAGACTTTCATATAGGCATATGTTTATGACATTTATGTCATACATTTATAACATAGTTATGATGATGTTGAAGATATACATAGGTAGGAAAAAGAAGTGCACTGAATTTAATTTGTATTAGGGTTGTTAACGATGAAGTATAATATTTATTTACTCAAATGGAAGAGGGACAGGAATTCTGCATAGACGACACATCAAGCTATCGGGGAAAAAACTAGTATTTATGAAACTGCAGAGTTTGGTATTATTGGACATAAAGTGGATGGGAGGAAGAATGAGACCGACCTATAGAAGCAAACACAAACCAGATGATGGAAACCTCTATACACCAGTTAAGAGTTTGCTTCCTGTGGTCTATGGGTAGCCATTAAGAGGTCTAAAAAGGGGGGAATCATGATAATTGTAGTTGGAGAGAGATAACCCTGATGGCCGGTAAGAATGTAGAAAGCGAGACTATTTGGAAGTAGTAAGGATGGTCACCCCAAGGCCATGATCTCCAGCCCCACTGTCTCCTTATTGTTCCTCCAGCCACCCCCGCCCCCACACCCCCGCACCCTGATTTGGTTGTCTTCGCTTTCTGGGATGCTGTTTTCCCATTTTTCGTGGCTAGATAATACATTTTTAAAGTCTTTGCTCAATTATCACTTCATCAATGAAGCCTACGCTGACAAGCCCATTTAAAGTTTGGGGTTTTTTTTGTTGTTTGTTTGTTTTGAGACAGGATTTCTCTCCTTCACCCAGGCTGAAGTGCAGTGGTGTGATCAAGGCTTATGCCAGCTTCAAACTTCTGAGCTCAAGTGATGTCTCCTGTCTTAGCCTCCCAATTACCTGGGGTTACAGGTGCCCACCATCATGCCTACACTCCATTTAAAGTTTTAATACCCTCTAATTTCCTAATCCTCCTTACCCTGTTCCATTCATCTTAGTCTATCCTAGGTACTGGCTTCTGATAGCCCATGTATTATAATTATTGCTTATTTTCTGTTTTCCCCAACTAGAATTAAGTTCAAGAAAGGCAGGATTTTTGCTTTGTTTTGTTGGCCAAATCAACCTCAGCTTTAGGAGTGCTAGCACATATTAGGCATTCAGTAAACATGAGCTTCATAAATGAAGATGAAGACAGAAGGTCCAATTTAAGAAGCATTGAGATATGGTGAATTATTGGATATGGAGGCTAACAGAAAGAGCCAAGAATTGCTCCATTTTCCAGCCTGGGTGACTAGTGGATTATTATTTCCCTAATGGAAAAGAGAATGCTGGAGAAGGAGCAGATGTAGAAAGATGGGCTGAATTCTGTTCTGAATATGTGGAACTGTCATGCCTGTGGGATGTGCTGGTGAGATATCCCTTTAGAAGCTGAGAGAAGCAGCCAGGATAGGAAAGGAAAGTTTGGAGTCATTAGTTCCCAAGTGATGTGAAGGCCCTACAGAGGAAGAGAGACCAGGGGGAGTGGTGCCTGGGATGACAGTGTACCAAGGACAGAATATTAATGAATATCATGAACAATGACAGATGTATAGTATCACTTCCTATAAGATGAGTTGGGAAGCTAACTTGTGGTGATGACGTGACCTGGGGCAACCCAAGAGGCAAAGGGTTGGTTGGATTGTGACAATCCTGAGAGCTCCTCAAGCTTCCATTTGTGTGTCATCAATTATGCTGAGGGATCTAAAAAGATGTGCTCTCCTTGCTCCTCTTTAGGCTGGCCTAGCATGCTCTCGGTGGTTCCTGGAGCAAAGCTGCAAACCTTAATGCTCTTTATATTTGTGAGCAGAAATGAGACCCCAATTCCTAGACGTATTTCTCATTAAATTATTTTGAAATTCAGCTAATTGATATTCAATCAGCAGATATCCCCAAAATGACTGGGACACTGGGGCCGAGTAGCAGTGTTCTGGAATGTGACCTTGAAAGCTTCATTGATTTTAGAACTGGCTGCATTCATTTTGGCTGAAAATGTTACCTAGAATATAAGATTGAAAGAAAAGCGTATTTTAAAAAATATTATGGGATATTTAAAAAATAACATACTTTAGATTCAGTATTATTTTGTGACTCACATATGCCATATTTGTATGAGTATTTGGAAGAGAATCAAGAGGTATTCTAAAATCATTTGATTCTTTTTTTCTGCCTGAATTTTTTACTTTAAAAAGCTTATTATGACATTCCATTAGTGGTTTTGACAGAGTGATATTGGATTCTCAAAATGAAAGATGTGTGTGAAATATCAGACTTGTCTTATTTTTGAAATAAAGACAGCGGCCCCTCTTACCTGGAAGAGTGCCGTCTCAAATGATCAGACCCTGGCAGACGACAGAGAATAAAAGTACTTTGATTAAATTATTTTTTCTATTTAATCTGGTGCAATGTGTAACCTCCATGGCTCTTTCTTTGATCTTTTCATGGAGGTGAGGGAGTCTGAAAAAAGTAGGTCTGATACCAAATATTTTATTTACAAAACGGAGGCCAACAGAGGAAGTTAAAACCTAGAATGATTTGGGTATTTGTGGATATGCAAAGCAAGGTTTGAATTAGTCAGAATGACATTTAGAGCTAATAAACTACTAATGTCTGCCTTTGAGGACCTGTTTTTTTTAATTGTGACCTCTGCCTCCTGGGTTCAAGCAATTCGCCTGCCTCCCAAGTAGCTGGGATTATAGGTGCACACCACAACACACAGCTAATTTTTATGTTTTTTGTAAAGATGGGGTTTCACCATGTTGGCTAGGATGGTCTCGATCTCTTGACCTTGTGATCCACCCACCTCAGCCTCCCAAAGTGATGCGATTACCGGCGTGAGCCACCATGCCTGGCTGATAACTTGTGTTATTCTTTTTATATGTATATATTTTATTGCACTTTAGGTTCTGGGGTACATATGCAGAACATGCAGGATTGTCTCGTAGATACATACATGGCAATGTGGTTTGCTGCCTCCATCCCCCTGTCACCTGTATCTGGCATTTCTCCCCATGTTATCCCTCCCAAACCTCCCTACCCCTCGCTGTCCCTTCCCTATTCCCCCACAACAGACCCCAGTGTGTGATGCTCCCCTCCCTGTGTCCATGTGTTCTCATTGTTCAACACCCACCTGTAAGTCAGAACATGTAGTGTTTAGTTTTCTGTTCTTGTGTCAGTTTGCTGAGAATGATGGTTTCCAGATTCATCCATGTCCCTACAAAGGACATGAACTCATTTTTTTTATGGCTGCATAATATTCCATGGTGTATGTGTGCCACATTTTCCTGGTCCAGTCTATCATCGATGGACATTTGGGTTGGTTCCAGGTCTTTGCTATTGTAAACACTGCCACGATGAACATATGTGTGCATGTGTCTTTATAATAGAATGAATTATAATCCTTTGGATATATACCCAGTAATGGGATTGCTGGGTCAAATGGAATTTCTATTTTCTAGGTCCTTGAGGACGTGCCACAGTGTCTTCCACAATGGTTGAACTAATCTGCACTCCCACCAAAAGTGTAAAAGTGTTCCTATTTCTCCACATCCTCTCCAGCATCTGTTGTCTCCAGATTTTTTAGTGATGGCCATTCTAACTGGCATGAGATGGTATCTCAATGTGGTTTTGATTTGCCTTTCTCTAATGACCAGTGATGATGAGCATTTTTTCATGTTTGTTGGCCTCATATATCTCTTCTTTTGAAAAGTATCTGTTCATGTACTTTGCCCACTTTTGAATGGGTTTGTCTTTTTCTCTTGTAAATGTTTTAGTTCTTTGTAGATTCTGGATATTAGCCCTGTGTGAGATGGGTAGATTGCAAACATTTTTTCCCATTCTGTTGGTTGCCAGTTCACTCTAATGATTGTTTCTTTTGCTGTACAGAAGCTCTGGAGTTTCATTAGATCCCATTTGTCTATTTTGGCTTTTGTTGCCAATGCTTTTGGTGTTTTAGTCATGAAGTCCTTGCGTATGTCTATGTTCTGAATGGTTTTGCCTAGGTTTTCTTCTAGGGTTTTTATGGTGTTAGGTCTTATGTTTAAGTCTTTAATCCATCTGGAGTTAATTTTAGTGTAAGGTGTCAGGAAGGGGTCCAGTTTCTGCTTTCTGCACATGGCTAGCCAGCTTTCCCAACACCATTTTTTAAACGGGGAATCCTTTCCCCATTGCTTGTTTTTGTCAGGTTTGTCAAAGATTGGATGGTTGTAGATATGTTGTGTTACCTCCAAGGCCTCTGTTCTGTTCCATTGGTCTATATCTCTGTTTTGGTACCAATACCATGTTATTTCGATTACTGTAGCCTTGTAGTATAGTTTGAAGTCAGGTAGCATGATGCCTCCAGCTTTGTTCTTTCTACCTAGAATTTTCTTGGCTATGCTGGCTCTCTTTTGGTTCCATATGAAGTTTAAGGTGGTTTTCTCCAGTTCTGTGAATAGGGTCTTAGGTAGCTTGATGGGGATAGCATTGAATCTATAAATTACTTTGAGCAGTATGGCCATTTTCCCAATATTGATTCTTCCTAATCATGAGCATGAAATGTTTTTCCATCTGTTTGTGTCCTCTCTTATTTCCTTGAGCAGTGGTTTATAGTTCTCCTTGAAGACGCCCTTTACATTCTTCGTTAGCTGTATTCCTAGGTATTTTATTCTCTTTGCAGCAATTGTGAATGGCAGTTCATTCTTGATTTGGCTCTCTTTAAGTCTGTTATTGGTGTATAGAAATGCTTGTGATTTCTGCACATTGATTTTGTATCCTGAGACTTTGCTGAAGTTGCTTATCAGTTTGAGGAGATTTTGGGCTGAGACAATGGGGTCTTAAATATATCATGTTGTCTGCAAATAGAGACAGTTTGACTTCCTCCTTTCCTAATTGAATATCCTTTATTTCTTTATTTTCCCTGATTGCTCTGGCTAGAACATCCAATACTATATTGAATAGGTGTGGTGAGAGAGGGCATCCTTGTCTAGTGCCAGATTTCAAAGGGAATGCTTCCAGCTTTTACCCATTCAGTATGATATTGGTTGCGGGTTTGTCATAAATAGCTTTTATTATTTTGAGATATGTTCCATCAATATCTAGTTTATTGAGAGTTTTTAGCATAAAGTGCTGTTGAATTTTGTGGAAGGTCTTCTCTGCATCTATTGAGATAATCATGTGCTTTTTGTCTTTGGTTCTGTTTATGTTATGGATTACATTTATAGACTTGTGTATGTTGAACCAGCCTTGCATCCCTGGGATGAAGCCTACTTGATCGTGATGGATAAGCTTTTTGATGTGCTGTTGCAATCCATTTGCCAGTATTTTATTGAAGATTTTTGCGTCTCTGTTCATCACGGATATTGGCCTGCAGTTTTCTTTTTTTATTGAGTTTCTGCCGGGTTTTGGTATTAGGATGATGTTGGTCTCATAAAATGATTTGGGAAGGATTCCCTCTTTTTGGATTGTTTGGAATGGTTTCAGAAGGAGTACCAGCTCCTCTTTGTATGTCTGGTAGAATTTGGCTGTGAACCTGTCTGG